>QRFJ01000694.1:0-115000 GCA_006176705.1 Cocos nucifera
TAATAAGTTATAATGATTATACATGTCTTAAATTTTCAACTCTTGAAAATATGAATTATCATTACCGATTAACTCAAAGGATGTATCACAGACACTAAATACACATATGTGATAGAAAATAACCCATTTTATTGATATTAGTCAAAATTACAATTTTACCCCTAGAAGTGTATTACAAGTGTCAGCCAATTCTGGCTTCTAGGGCACATATATCTAACAATCTTCCACTTATCCTAAAGCCAATTGGTTACAAGTCTAAGTCCCATCTTCTCAAGGTGGGCTTCGATCTTCTATTGGCTCAACGGCTTTGTAAGTGGGTCTGCCACATTTCCTGTGGAGTTGACTCTCTTGACCTCGACATAACCCTTCTCAAGATAATCGCAGATGAGGTGGTATCGCCGTTCAATGTGCTTGAATTTTTGGTGAGACCTTGGCTCCTTAGCAAGGGCTATGGCGCCATTGTTGTCGCAGTATAGAGGAATGGCATCTGATGGCATTACTCCGATTTCTGCAGCAAACTTCTTATACCAGAATGCTTCCTTCGCAGCCTCTGATGCAGTGATATATTCTGCTTCCATGGTGGAATCTGCTATCACCGTTTGCTTGGAACTCTTTCGACTGACAGCACTACCATTGCACACAAACAGACTTCTAGATGTCGACTTTCGATCATTTATATCGGACATGAAATCCGAGTCTGTATCCCTGGACTTGGAGTTTTTCGTTACCAAAGACCAACATCATATCCTTAGTTCTTCTCAAGTACTTAAGGATACATTCACAGAATTCCAGTGTCTTTCACCTAGATTTGACCTGATATCTGCTTGTGACACTCACAACATGGGCTATATCAGGTTGTGTACATAGCATGGCATACATGAGGCTCCCTATTGCAGAAGCATAAGGAATCTTGCTCATGCATTCTATTTCCTCAGGTGTGCTAAGGCACATCCTCTTGGAAAGATGAATACCATGTCTGAAGGGTATTAATCCCCTCTTAGAGTTTTTCATACTAAACCTCTTTAGTACTTTCTCTATGTACATCTTCCGTGAAAGTCCTAGCATCCTATTCGGTCTATCTCTATAGACCTTAATTCCTAGAATAAAGGATGCTTCACCTAGGTCATTCGTGGAAAATTTCTTGGACAACCATAATTTGACTGTTGTCATCATGGGAATATCATTCCCAATAAGGAGGATGTCATCCACGTACAATATGAGGAAGACAACAGTCGCTCCCACTGACCTTTTTGAAAACACACGGTTCCTCTTCATTTTTGATGAAACCAAATATTTTGATCACATCATTAAAACAAGTATTCTAGCTCCGAGATGCTTGCTTAAGTCCATATATGGATCTTTACAGCTTGCAAATCTTGTGATCAGTATCACAGGATGTGAAACCTAGCGGCTGTTCCATATAGATATCTTCCTCAAGATATCCGTTCAAGAACACCATTTTCACATCCATTTGCCATATTTCATAATCGAAATAGGCTACAACGGCAAGTAATGTGCGGATGGACTTTAGCATAGCCACTGAGGAAAAGATATCCTGATAGTCAATGCCTTCGCGTTGACTATAACCTTTTGCCACTAGTCTAGCCTTGAATGTCTCCACAATTCCATCTGCACCAATCTTTCACTTGAAGATCCATTTACACCCAATAGGTACTATACCTTCTGGTGGATCTACCAAGGTCCAGACTTGGTTTGAGTCTATTAAGTCAATTTCTGACTGCATTACCTCTAGCCATTTCTCGGAGTCGATATCTGATATCGCCTCGTTGTAGGTTTTGGGATCATCACCATGAGCACCATTACCTATGAGGAATATTTTCTCTACTTTCTCTGAAATAATACCTAAGTATCTTTCAGGAGGATGGAAAACTCTTTCCGATCTACGAGGTGGAGGAGGTAGTGTTCTTATTGGCTCAACCTGATTTGGTTTCAATTGGTCCTTAGCTCATTGTACTTATGAGACTTTCTCATCAAGCTTGATCTGTTTTTCAATGCCGCTACCTTGAATAAACTATTTTTCAAGAAAGATGGCATGTCGACTCACAATCACATTGTGGTCTTCTGGAATGTAGAAATAGTATCCTAATGACTCTTTAGGATATCTTATGAATCGAGCTCTAATGAACCTAAACTCTAACTTGTTCGCTTGTTATCTTTTGACATGAGCCGGACAACCCCAAATTCTGAGATGACTCAGACTTGGTTTCTTACCATGCCATATCTCATATGGTGTGGTAGGAACGGTCTCAGAGGGAACCCTATTCAGTAGATAAATTGAAGTTAACAACGAATGTCCCAAAAGGAAATTAGGAAGGTCTGTGAAGCTCATCATGGATCGAACCATATCCAATAGGATCTGATTTCTCCGTTCTGAAACTCCATTGAGTTAAGGTGTTCCTAGTGGAGTCCATTGAGAGACTATGCCATTTTTCTTGAGATAGTCTAGGAATTCCCGGCTAAGGTATTCACCTCCTTGATCTGATCGAAGAACCTTAATGGGTTTTTCAGTTTATTTTTGTACTTCATGTCTGAATTTTTTGAACTTTTCAAAAGCTTCAGACTTCTGTCTCATAAGATACACATATCCATACCTAGACAGATCATCGGTAAGAGTAATGAAGTAGATAAAATTATCTCTAACCGGCATATCAAATGGGCCGTACACATCAGTATGTACTAGGGCAAGGAGATCTGTGGCCCTCTCCCCATGTCCAACAAAAGGAAGTTTGGTCATTTTGCCTTGAAGGCAGGATTCATAAGTTGGATATGACTCGAAAGTCAATAGACTCAATAGCCCATTTTTCACTAATTTGTTGATCCTATCTTCTGCTATATGACCTAATCTCAGGTGCCATAGATATCTATCATTTGGACTATCCTTAGGTTGTTTGGCATTCACGTTTTGCTGGATAGTTAGAATAGGTACATCAATATGTAGCTGATAAAGACCATTAATAAGGAAACCATTTGCAATTTTATTTCTTTCATAAAGAATATTACAATGGTCCATAAAGAAGGTAATCACATAGCCTTCTTGTGCTAAGCATGAAATAGAAATCAAATTCCTGCTAGCTGCAGGCACATAATAACAGTCTTTCAAAACTAAGTCTAAACCAGATGGTAATCGAAGAGGATATGTTCTCACAGCTACTACAGCAACTCTTGCTCCATTACCGATGCATAGGATCATGTCTCCATCCCTCAACCTCCTGCTATCCTCAAGACCCTGCATGAAAGTGCACAGATGAGCACTAAAACCAGAGTCAGGCATCCAACTGAATGCAGAAGAAATCGTAAGGTTAGACTCAATAACGAGCATACCTCCAGAAGGACCTTCCTTCTTGTTCTTCAGGGTGGTCAGGTAAGTAGGGCAGTTCCGCTTCCAATGACCATCACTGTTGCAATGGAAATACTTTCTTTTGACATTAGCCTTTTTCTTCGACTCTACCTTCTTCTTCTTTATTCTTTCCATCTTCTACTTTTTCGCAGACTTCTTTTTCTTTCCATAAGACTTTCTTTTGGAAGAAGTCCGTTCCATAGGAAGAACTGAGCTTTTAGAATCTTTCATAGAAAGCTCAGCGGTAACCAGCATATTCATTAATTCGGCCAAAAAATTTTGAAGTTTATGCATGTGGTAATTCATAATGAATTGCCCATATGCATCAGTCAAGGATTGTAGAATAATATCGTTCTACAGGTCCAAGCCTAACTTCACATCGAGCTTCTCAAGCTCTTCCATGTCCTTGATCATTATCAGACAGTGATCTTGGACTGACTGCCCATCATGCATCTTAGCCTTAAAAAGTCATTTCGTAACTTGATATTTGGCTGCGCGACTCTGTTCACCAAACATCTCCTATAGGTGAGCCAACATTTGGTGAGCAGTCCCGATATCTTCATGTTGGTGCTGGAGCTCATCAGACATCGAACCTAACATGTAATATCTGGCCTTATTATCTTCGTCTATCCATTTTTTTAGAGATGCTCTCTGTTCAATAGATGGATGGGCTGGTAAGATGGGAGGATCCTGATCCAAAACATGGGTTAACTTCTCAAAATCCAAAATAATTTTGTAGTTTCTGAGCCAATCTTTATAATTGGGTCCGGTCAGTCTGTGTGTGTCCAGGATACGTGCTAATGGATTGGATGCAGACATTTTCCTGTAGAGAGTCAAAGATTCTAGTTAGATACTGTAATTATGACTTGACCAATTTATTTAAAGATTTTATTTTTAAACAAATTAGCTTTCACTATTTTCTCGAATCCCTACACTCTCTCTGTAGAGATGCAAAAATCTTCATGATTAATGATTTCTAGTGGGTGGTGCGGTCTCACCAACTGACTCATCACCTCACCTAACAGTTACTTGTGATGGGTTAGCCAATGAGTGAACAACTCTTGTTCAATGATTCTCTAATCATGGTGCACCCAAACTTGGTCTCTAATTCATGAATCTCACCGTATCCGAAATATTGATCCACTCCTTAGTTAAGTCAGACCCACCATTTGCATAAACTGGATTTCTAATTGAGTCTGTCACCGTATCTGAAATGTTGAGCCCAACTCATCCTCCAGCCCATAGCATCCAATGCCTAATAGACATGGTTGCATCTTTCTGGTGCAACTGAGCCACTGTATTCAACCGAGAACAATCAACCCCGAGAAGGGTCCACACATCTACAATGATGGAAGACCTCAGACTTAATCTTTTCTTAGGGAGAATTGATTCAGGTCTCATTAAACTAGACTTATCATAGTCATAATAATTATGACTAACCTAGTGGCATGAGTTAGCTCAGATTATTGACCACCTCAGATCAGAACTGTGTCAACAGATATGGCCAGGTAAGTGAGACTGCTGGAAGGAATATCCCATTAACTCGTATAAGAATGCATTCAGGTCGAATAGCTTCCAATTAAAAACCAATCGGTCGTATGTGCCAAACTTACCTTAGACACCAAATTGTTGAATCAGAACCAATTGAATTAGCTTACAATCCAGACTCTAACCTCTGAGCCTAATTAGGTCTTGCTTGATCGTGACTCGATCTTGACCCAGACTTAATTCTATTAGGCTGGTCAATTTAGGTATTGTTGATCCCCTCTAACCAACTCTTGATTCGGTTTGATCAACTCTTTAGACCTAATTGAGCTATCCAAGCCCAAATCCAGTACTATGAATATGTCTTAGATCTAAAATTCTTAATTTTAGATCTAATTAATATTTGATAATCTTAATTTTTAATTAAGTAGGGTTCATAAACAAAATATGCACAATAAATTCTAGGGTTTTAGGATCTAGGATTTTGCAGAAAGTAAGTTTTAGATTTCTGATTAAGGACGAACGTGCAGCACCCCTACACATTATAAGAACATCCCATCAAATGGAAAGAGAGGGCCTTTAAACCTTCTTTATTCTTATGACTGGACGGACAATAGGAATGCCTTAATCAGGAACATGCAATACTATAAAACAGTTTTAGATCTATATCATATATCTCATATACAAATTAGATCTAATCATGGCATATTTTGCATACATCTTATGCATATTTTTAGGTCTAAATTATCTCATAATAATCTAAAAAATTAGATTTAAATTGATCTAATCAAAATAAATTCTAATCTAGATAATTATGTAGAACTATTCCACAACTAGTCTAGACATGCATCAATCATATCTCATATGATATTTAAAATTAAATAATTTTTATTTGCTATTTTTTAGATATTATTATAACCATTATAATATCAAAAAATAGTAAATAAATCAATCTAAAATATAATTTAATTAGATTAAATCAAAATATGCAAGACTATTCTATAGAACTATTCTATTTTAGAACTAGTCATGCATATTTTCTAATCTTAGATCCAAATTATTTAATTTTAATTTTTTCTAATTTTAGATCTGATCACATCTCATGTGACATCTAAAATCAATTATTTTCTAATTAAAATAAATTTAAAAATAGATCTAAAATACTTTTAGAACCTTGGCTCTGATACCAGTTGAAAGAAAATCCTGATTTTCCGGACCAGGTTCGTTCAGATCTGATCAGATCAAGAGATATATTTCAAAATTTTTTCTCTTTAATCTAGATTAGATCAAAGATATTTCAAATCTAATTATTATTATTTTAAAAATTAAAATAAAATCAAATAAATTAAATCAAATTTAATTTACCTTGAAGTGGGTAATCCTATTATCCATTGATGATCCTGTAAGCAGCGAAAGGTTCTGGATCAAGCCACACAAGTGCCTGGCCTCTACCGATATCCACTCAAACTAGATCTAGAGATCCTCTTCTTCTCTATCACGTCTTCAAAAATCAGATCTGAATCTGATCTGGAGGATCTTCAAAACTCCTTTTGAAGATCAGCAGTCGTTCTTTGTAGCAGCGCAGCCTTCTAGCTTTCACTCACCTTTCTCTTATCTAGATTGCATCAACCAAGGTCCAAAACCCTTTTGGATATGGAGAGGAGAGGGAGAAGATGCTTTGGCATGGAGGAGGAGAGGAGAAAAACCTTGGGGCATGGAGATCTCAATTAATTCAGATTTTTCTTTGAGTTGGGCGCAGGATCTTATTTATAGACTAACTGTGATCCAACTCCTCTTCTTCCCAACCAATCATAACTCTTTATGAAATCAGATCTAAATCTGATTGGTGGGAATAGAGTCCCCTGAATTTCTCCTTAGAGGGAGTCTAAGACCAGTTAAAGTTGGTTCTTAGGAGAACTCTAATTGGAATCCAAAAAGGAGATGGAGTCCCCATCTAACAGGGACTCTTGGCGCCTCCAGCTTGGGCACACACCAAGGGTGGCGTGCGCCCTCTTCCTTGCTAGGTTCAGGTAGGGGGACAGGCCCCCACCAGCTCTCCAATAGATGCAAGACATATGGACAAAAGTCAAAGTGTCAATGGTCAATATTTGACCAGTCAAAGATAGACTTTTGACCAAAGTCAAAGAACAAAAAATGGCAGATGACCAAAAATGGCAGGTAATGTCTTACAAAATAAGACAACCTTTTCTGACTTGGGCAACCTTCAGTCAGACCATATGAAGGCCTCTGATTGAGCACAAACTCCTTTGGCTCAGTCAGGATAACTTATTTATGATAGTAAAAGAAGAACGTTAGGTGCAATCGAGTGCTAGCACGATTTTCTTGAACTTAATTGAATCTCATTCAGATCAATTGAACTAGATCAGTTCAATTGATGATCACTAGATTCAAACCCTTATTTGTGTGACCCAGTTAGATTCAGTTCTGTATGATAATGGGATATGTCATGATCTCTATTATTGACATCATCGAAACTCCTTTCGATGGATCAGAACTCTTCTGATTCGAACAGCTAGAATGATCGATCATCTAAATCATTCTAATTGCTTCCAAAATCCATCAGTGATACCTAGCAGTATATGGTGGCAACCCATTAGAGCTGAATGCGAACCTCTTGGTGCAGCTACCTGTGTGATTAAGTTCTTCTATCTTGAGCCCCGATCAGATTAGGGTTAAGATGAACTCGTCAAACCCTAGTCTCTATCATATGATGTAATCATTCGATTTCAAGTTCAATGTGAAAATCTAAATAGAAACTCTTTCTATTATTTCACTCTTCCATGGCCATGGACTTCTGGACTTGATTCTCAAGATCATCATAGGGCTGCTTCTCTACTACCGAGGTAGATATATTCCATCTTGATGCTATCCAATTCCTACAATGAACATGCTATAGCCAACATACACCTCAGGGTTCCATATGGCCAGGAGACCAAGTAATGGTGTAGTCAAACTATAATACCCTCAAGGTGAACTGCCGATGCACCTCAGGTCAAAGAACCAGACACACCACTGCAGCATCGAGTCAGTCATCGACGAGAAGGCAGACTTTCTAATGACTAGTCGAGGTAGTCACGCTCAGTGCCCTCATTCTCTAACGAGTATCTGTACTCTCGCTCTAGTGTCTCCACACCATAGACTCAAGACTCATCTACTAAAGAGAAACGATTGTGCACCAATCTTCCGGATCAATCACCATCCTCGTGATGATCCTATGGTCGGAAGCATTTTATGAGTTAATAATGATTATTCATGTCTTAAATTTTCAACTCTTGAAAATATGAATTATCATTACCATTAACTCAAAGGATGCATCATAGATACTAAATACACATATGTGATAGAAAATAACCCATTTTATTAATATTAGTCAAAATTATAATTTTGCCTCTACAAGTGTATTACAAGTGTCAGCCAATTCTGGCTTCTAAGGCACATATATCTAATAATACTTGCATAATTCGATATCTTCACAGTAACCATGACTCCACTATTCTAAGTTTTCATATCTCTCTCATATTCTTTTGTCCAAAACTTGTAGCCATTATTCATATCAAAGGTGTGAAATCTTTTTGCAATATAATTTGGACCTTGAGCAAGTGATCGTACATCATCTGTGATTTGCTCATTACTTGCACCATCGGAAGCTTTAACCTAGTTCATTAATAAAAAAGAAGGGATCAATCAATCATATTCCACATGCAAAATATTGTTAAGGAGATACTCATAACTTATAGGAAGATAGTTGATTTTTTGTTATTTCTTTTAATTAAAACTAGCAGTAATAATACTGACATACTCCTTAAACCATACATGAAAATTTTCATTGTGTAGGTGATCTATCACATGTTGTGTTAAGCGACAACGCCAATTTTATCTCTTGATTACACTAATATGCTCTTTGCATAGATAAAAATATAGACAATTTTAAATCTATTATACTTTCTTTGTATATAATAAAGTTAAAATAGTAACTTACTTTCTAAGAGATTCAATAATACTATAGTCATAGTTGAAGAGTACATATCGATGTGCTTGTATCCATATTTTTTCATCCAATGAGAATCCTTTGATACTTCCATATGGTTGGCCCACATTTGG
The DNA here is from genome assembly GCA_006176705.1 of Cocos nucifera. Lineage (NCBI taxonomy): Eukaryota > Viridiplantae > Streptophyta > Magnoliopsida > Arecales > Arecaceae > Cocos > Cocos nucifera. The sequence continues at coordinate 8,966 of QRFJ01000694.1, forward strand.
AAAAAGACATAAACCTTGAACTCTTTCAGGATCAATATTAGCATGGTTTCTAATCAATTGATTAGATCTTGCTTTCACACCTTGTAAGTAGCAAGAGCAAAATGTTAGACACTCGTCTACTAGATATGCCTCTACCATCAATCCTTAAGGACATGCTTGATTATGCACATAGGATTTTAAGATAGATAAATACCCGAATGAAAAAAAAATTATATAAGTCTATTATATTATTAATACATTGATTTCATAATGTACAAAACATATAGTAGCTTAAAACTAATCATTTACCTCCTAATAGGATACATCCATTGATAATGAGCTGATCCAGCCAATTTAGTCTCGAATGCCATGTGAATAACCAAATGGACCATCACTATGAAGAATGATGGAGGAAAAATCTTCTCCATGTTGCAAAGTATTAATGCAATATTTAATTCAAGTAACTAAAGTTCATCCGCCTTTAGAGTTTTGGAACATAATCCTCGAAAAAACTACAAAGTTCAATTAAAACTGATGTTACTTTCTCGAGCCAAGTTCCTCGTAATGCAAAAGCAAGAAGTTGTTGCATTAAAACATGGCAATCATGGCTTTTAAGTCCAGATAATTTATGATGTTGATAATACATCATGAGATATTTGATGCAAATTCATCTGAAAATTTTTCATTCTCCAAGATCTCATAGAAAAGTTTTTTCTCATTTGGAGACATAGTGAAACAAGTAGTCGGCAAGTATGTTCTTCTAGATGCTCGTTCTTGAGGCCATAGATCTTATCTGATATTCATCTTTTGTAGGTCATAATGTGCATTCAAGTTATCCTTTGACTTTTTTTCAATATTCAATAAGGTATTGATCAAGTTGTCACATACATTTTTTTCTATGTGCATCACATCTAAATTATGATGTACTAGATTGTACTCCTAATAAGGAAGTTTGAAAAAAATACTTCTATTTTTCCATGTTTTTCTTATAACCCCATTGACTTCTTTGCTCAACTTGCCAAGAGTAAGCTTAATATCCTTCAATTGATAACCCCTCTGATCCAGATGGTGTGAGTGGTGCAACTCTTAATTATTTATCCCCATCAAAAAAATTTTAATCATATTGAAATTTATGTGATATATCCAAGAAACGATGATGATCCATGTAGCAAAATTTCTTGTCATATGTCAAATGCATAGAGCATCTACATTGCAACAAGGACATGCATAATGATCATAAGTGCACCAACTAAATAAGTAGCCATAAGCTAGAAAATCATTTATAGTTCACATAACTACTGCACGTAGTTAAAAGATCTCTTTACTTGAAGCATCATAAGTATTTACACCCACTTGCCATAACTCATTCAATTCCTCAATAAGAGGTTCCATATACACACCAATATGATTTCCTGGCCCCATTTCCCCAGGAATGAGCAATGAAAGTATAAAATTAGATTGCTTCATACATAACTATGGTGGCAAATTATATGACATTAAAATGACTGGCCATATACTATAGTTATTTTTTATTATATCAAATGGGTTAAAGCCATCACTTGCAAGCCTTAATCTAATATTACGAGGGTCTGTGGCAAAATCTGGATATCAAGAATCAAAACTTTTCCATGCTTTAGAGTCAGTTGGATGTCTTAAACTTCCATCCTCAATATGGTCTTTCACATGCCATGTCATTAAATTTGATATCTTAGAAGATAAGAATAACCTCTGCAACCTTGGTTTTAAGGGAAAACACTTCAAAAACTTTGCCGGAACTTTCTTCTATAGTTTCTTTAAACTAGGTCAGTACTATTTTTCCATCGAGAAGCACCACACACTGAGCACATATCATCATTAATCTTCTCTTTCCAAAATAGCATACGATCATTAGGACTAGCATGGATTTTTTCATAATTAAGTCTCAATCCTTCAATAATCTTCTTTGTTTTATTAAAGAAATTTGGTGAACTTTCACCTTCTAGGAATGCATCCTTTAAAAGTTTTAGTAACACACCAAATGATTGGTTGCACTATCCAAAAGTACACTTTATATGATAAAGATTCAATATGAAGGAAAGTGTGGTGAATTTTCTACATCCTAGATATAATTCTCTATCAGCATCTTTTAATAACTTGTTAAGTTTATGTAATTTCCCATCAAATTGCTCCATAGTATCTTGTGTGGTAAATCCATCTATATTTTCCTCTACTAGATTCCCTGCATCCATGTTTGTAGCTTAGCTTCTTACTCTAAATGCATCATTTAACATTCCTACTATATCATCACCTTCATATGCTTCTATTTCTTTATGGCCATCTTGTGTAGGAAGCGATGTAGATATTGATTACCCATGACAAATCCAAGAATCATATCTTGGCATAATACAATTGACTACAAGATCAGCATATACATCTGCTCATTTTTTTCAATAGTAGAGCACACAATTTTTTCAAGGACAGAATATTTTTTCATCTTTAGAGTTATTTTGAAAGGCAAAATTGAGAAAATTATCTACTTCATCTAGATATTCTATGTCCACCCTACAATAATCCATCCATCTCTTGCGCTTATGATTATCCATGAAAGGTCACTGCTAAAACAAAAAAGAATTCTTATAATCAAGAAAGTATGATATACAGAGATTAATACTTTAATTCACATTAGAAGATTCTTTATAACTATATAGACAGGGGGAATGAAAAATAAATAATAGGACAACTATAAAACTCATGTATAATAGGAATATTTTAACTAGTAATATTGAATATAGCCAAAACAAATTCATTACAAAAAGATAAGTCATTGAGAAATTACTCTTAACCATGCTAACTCATGTTTCTTTTAAATTTATATTGTAGAAATTCAGTGTTACCAAAATGAACTACTGAATTAAACTCAAATAAGAGAGAAAATATTGATAAACTACTGAAATAGCCCAATTCATAAACACAAAGACCCCATGGTCATTTTGTTTAATCATGGAAAATAGCCATATAATTTTTCAACTTTCATGGTTTTTGATCATGATGATACTTGCTATAGATCCTGTGCACATGCTCTAGCAATCTAGCATAAGTATTCTAGCATCAACAAATTAATGATAGGAAATGTGCCACTTTTTGGGCCACCTTTTTAGTCTTGTTACTACTTTTTAAATTGTATTCTGCTAAACAAAAAGGGGACATGGCTTGATAATTTTGCTTAATTTTAGGAGACTAAGAATCATGCCCATACTATACAATTGCTTAGTTTAGTTTGATAGTCATCAAATTCTATCTGAATGTCTGCTTTGAACTATAGTATAGGATTGCCAAAATGACTCCAGAGGTTAGAAGTTGAGAACTTAAGGTGAAACTCACTTTATCGTAGACTTCAGCATCTAATCATTTAACAATTATGCATAACATGATTTCTAAAATTAAAATAATTCCACAAGCCCCTATCTGTTTAAAATTGGCATTTATTATTTTCAGCCGCCAAATAACAAATACCTAAAGTTCCTAGGCCTACTCCACTATAAGGTTGAAATACAATGATAAACCATCAATGAATAATGATGAAATGAGCTTTCTCTATAGGTTACTACTCTACAAGCTCTGTTAAATGATAAACAAAAAATTGATGACTCCAAGAACTTAGTCATTTAGAAAATTCTAACAACTGTGGTATGTGAATATGCAAAAATTCTATATTATATATTAAGGTGTCAACATTCATTAACAATCTACAAATATCCATTATTTTTTCATTAATACTATAAACGATGGAATAATTGAGAATTGTCTATATGATTATTAACCTCAAGTCCTTTTTTTTCTTGGTTACAAATAATTGAAACTTGTGGCTGCATTATTAGGGTGTCTTAAGCAAAACTCAATGCCATAGTTCATAAAAATGATACAATCAAATGTCTTGACTATTAAGGAACAATACCTTTCCCTTATAACAACCTTGTAAAAGATAAGTTGTGACACCAAAATCAGCAGCCAAGAAACAAACAAATCCTTTTTCACCTGCAATAAAAAGATCATAAGAAAAAGAAAATATGAATTCCTAATCAGAGGTGTACATATCATCAATTTGGAATTATAATTATACTAGCATGTATCCTTGATTTGGACCTAGCCAAACAAGGGATTTGGCAAAGGAAAAAGCTTAGGGATGCATGTTATGCACACCAAAAGCCCGCAAGAACCATAAATACTAATTTGCCAATTCCAAAATAAAAAATATTTTGGTAACCCAAAATTGTAACTCAAGAAATCACTCAATAAGGGTGCTGTATTCTTAGAATTTCTCTCTTTGAATTTACATTATGAAATGTACCATATAACAGAGCAATAAATATAAGAACAGGTCCCTTGGATTTTATCAATGATACATATTTTACACCGAAAGCACACCAGAACCATAATTACTAATTTGCCAATTCTAAAATAAAAAATATTTCGGTAACCCAAAATTGTAACTCAAGAAATCACTCAGCAGGGGTGCTGTATTCTTAAAATTTCTCTCTTTGAATTTATATTATGAAATATGCCACACAACAGAGAATAAATATGAGAACAGACCCCTTGTGTTTTATCAATGATACATAGTTTACACCAAAAGCTCGCCAGAACCATAAATACTGATTTGCCAATTTTAAAATAAAAAATATTTCGGTAACCCAAAATTGTAACTCAAGAAATTACTCAGCAGGGTGTTATATTCTTAAAATTTCTCTCTTTGAATTTACATTATGAATGTAACATAATAGAGCAATAAATATGAGAACAGATCCCTTGAGTTTTATCAGAGATGGAAGATAGTTTTCTAATTCTGAAATTGTTATATTCTATTGTCTCTTTTGTTATCACTAATGACCATTGCATGAAACTCCTCAAATTGAAATTCCTGTGCGCATGATAACAACGTTTGGGACCTAGCTTGGCATCCCATTGGTGATTTATTTTGCAGGTATTCGTATTAAGAGGCTAGGTTTTACCGAATCAAGCTTTTTAAGATGGCAAGAACAGAGGCCAGGACCTATTGGGTGTTGTTGTTGGAAGGCATGACAGAACATAGAAAATTAAAAATTAAAAGAGAGAGAAGTCTGGGCTGGTGAAAGATCTATGCATGGCTGCAGAAGGTGTGGCTAAAAAATAGAAATACCTATTTTCTATTAGAGAAGCTTAGTACACTTAGAATTATCCCTAGAGCTTATCCTCCTTCCCTATAAAAAGGCATATACAAGGTCTCAAATGGGTGGAACGATGGGATTCCTTTATGGGAATGAATTGCAGAAACTTGAGAAAGAAAAACATAGAGCTATGATTGAGATATAAACATAGCAAGTTGTCCTTCTATATAAGATACCCCGCATTGGGAAGGAATTGAAATGTACATAGAGTATTTGACAATGAAAGAATTCAATAGATGAACTATCTATTTAGAAGAAGAAAGAGAAGGCTCTGATAATGTTAGTTTGATATCCGAAAGGTTATAATATGAGAAAATAGTTTGTCAAGACAAAAATGACCTAGCAACCTAAAGGCATGAACCCTAATTTTTCAAGAACACTGGACACAAGCATCATTTCAAGATTCAAAATAATCCAAAAAAATAAATATACCTAGAAATGGAGGAAATGAAGGAAGCCAATCAACTTCTACCTGATTTCTCTACAAATGGCAGTGAGCCTCTGATAGAATGAAGGGTTTGTGAGGGTTTAGGGGATGGGTTAAGGGAATACGAAAGAAATTTGTGGTGGGGGGGGGGCATTAGCGCCAATTCATTTCATTATTTTTTATAGCTATATATTAATAACCATAATTGATATATAGATACTTAATTTTTCATAACTATTAAGAAATTACCGCTATAAAATTGCCAGGGTATTTTTGCTATGGTGATTGTGTTGCCAAAATTGAAAATTAACTTAATTGAAAAGTTTGAGAAAAATATTGTGCTCATTTTTTGTAAGTTAGAAAAAATCTTTCTACCATTACTTTTTGATGTTATCGTGCATCTGGCTTTTTATTTTCCAAAGGAAGCTCTTCTAGCCAGCTCGGTACATTATTGATGGATGTATCCTATTGAAAGATAAAAAAATCATAATTTTTTTGACATATCAGTTGTAAAATATAAATATATTAGTTAAATTTAAATTATTTTTTTTTATAGATTTTTATGTATTCTAAAAAAGAATGTGCGTAATAAGACACGATCTGAAGGATCCATAGCTGAAGCATACATAGCTACAAGGTGTGCCACATTTTGCTTAATGTATCTTGATGATATCGAAACAAGATTCAATAGTGTAGATCATAATGCAAACCATAAATGGAATGATGACGAATCGATATTATCCATATTCAAACAAATGATTTGACCTATGGGTGGAAGGAGATATGAGTTTATAGACGTGAATGAGCTATCCAAGGCACACTTCTATATTCTAAATAATTATAAAAAAATTAAATATTTAATTAAGTAAGTACCATCTTAGCATACTTTTTAGTATTCTAACTAATTTTTTTATGGCGATGTAAAATTAAAAATTATGACTTGTTGCAGTGAGCACAAGAGTATACTATCTAGGAAGAATAATATAGATGTTGATGATCGACATAAGAGAAAATTTCTAAAATAGTTTGGAGATCATGTAAGTTACACTAGTATTATATTATACTTTTATAATTATAAAATTAATTATTTAAACCAACACAACTATTTATATTACATTATAGATGAAATCTAAGTATTTCAATAAAAAAGAGGGTGCGATCAATAAGTTATACGATTTAGCATGTAGCCCTGATCGAAGGGTTCATCACTATGCATTCTGTATCATTGGAGGAATGAGATTTCATGCAAAAGAGCTTGAGATGCAAAAATAAATTCAAAATAGTAGGATTGCTATGATAGGATATGAAGGAGAAGAGAAGATTGAATATCTTAGCGTATTGATAGATATCATAGAACTAAAGTGTGGGTCCAAAAATTCGATATTCTTGTTTTAGTATGAATGATAGAATATTAACAATAAGAAGATCAGTATTCATATTGATCCATACTTTATCAGCATAAATTTTGCACAATATGGTACCGGAATGAGCCATATAAATTAGCAACTCAAGCAAAACAAGTAATATATTTGAAGAATCTAAACTATCGAGGTGATTGGTATATCGTGCAAAGAATAATACCTAGAGGTGTGTATGACATACCAACCCAACTAAAGATGGATAAAAATTTAGATATACATGAAGTGGAAGCTTTTCAAGAGGAAGAACAAATATTGATCGAGCTCCTTATTAATGAAGAACCTGTGACTACTCCTTTAAATAGGATTGATCTGTTGTCTAACAAAGTTGAAGCTGATTTTGTATTTAATCTTGATGATTTGGAGGACGATGATCGGTTCATAAATGATGATAAGATAGAAGACAATACATTAGTCAAATATTGTGATTCGGAGGAGAACCTACAAATCGAGGAGAATACATATATTGATTAATAGATCTATATTCTTTGTTGAATCTTCTCTTGCAATAATAGTTTAAGCATTGTAGGTATGGCACTAGGAGGGAGACGACGACGTTCGAGTTTCTAACCTACCCTTGAGAATGAGCCTCCTCCCATTTTCACTATCTTACCATCAAAGTCACTAGAGAGTGCTGTAGAGGTGGGTCCAAGTGATGCAGGTCCAAGTGGTATTTTAATATTTTTATATAATAAAATTTAATTTTAATTATACCTATTAGATTTATAGATAGCTATAATACTAATGATTTATTCATTATTATTTCAAGCCATTCTCTATCCATGGTGAGGCCAGGGCGAGGACCACCGAAGAACCTCACCCTTGAGCATTGGAGATGCAAGCACGAGGGACAGCATCTCCATATCAAGATTCCACCCGACTTCACTAGGCCCATTAGGGGTTATTGCAAGCCATTGTAGACTGAGCTGGGCATCATATGCCGTAGCTTGGCTATTGTGATGCTCTTCAATTGGCATCAAGTTACATGGGCTCAGAGGGAGATCTTCTATAGCCACTTACAGATAAAATAACATTTATTGAAATATTTACTTAGCACTATATTTTTATAATATTTTTTTATTGATAGGCTATATTTGTTATTGATTTCACGCATGATCGCCTGCGATGGACTGTAGATAATCATCTATGCTCGTATTTCAAGAAGTACGGCATTCATCCCCACTAGTATGCTGTAGTGCACGACCATGGGGTGAGACAGCATGATAGTGGCCATATGATAGCATCAATATCGAGGACTGGGCTATCATATACTGTACGTATGAGGATCTGGTATACCAAGTTAAGCATCCAAACTTTTTTTTAGAGTTTAATAGTTAAATCATTTATTTTTAAATTTAGTTAGTTATTTACTAATTTGACTATTGACTATATAGGATCGATGTGCCCATAATGCTATAAATCGAATGGGATAGACCATCTCGCATTATGGGGGTTCGAGGCCGTTCGCTCATCATATAGAGTAGATAGTAAGTAATTTCTATTTAGTATATTTGAACTCTTTAATTATTTAAATTTTTTTAATTAATTATTCTTAAATTGTAGAGAGATGTAGAGAGTGGCGAGCTTCCTGGTAGTATTGATATCTACCAGTAGATCCACTAGCGACAGTCAAGGAATTGGATGGTGGGGAGCTAGGATGTTGATCCTAGATATGATTTTGATGAATAACAAAATATTTGAGTTAATTTTTAGTACTGATAATTTGGTTGGAACATTTAAGACAAAGTTCAGAAAGATAGGAATCCATTTCAATGATGCTCCATGTTTGATTGAAAGAACCAAGAAAGAGGAGCAAAAAGAGATCAAGCCAAATATTTTTAAAGAGTATTGAGTCATGAACCAACTTAAAAAAAGTTTAAAGATAAATTTAGCATGGTTTTAGTATTTGGCATAGATCAGGAGTTGACTCCACATTGATTGAAGCTGACTCACAAGCTTAGATAGGCACCAGGCTTAAAATAGAAGACTTTAGTTTGAACCCTATCATAGGAGTCGATCAGGAATCAACTCATGGAGGAGTCGACTCAAGAAAAGCAGGAGTCGACTCTTGTCATAGAAAAGGCATCAGTCGAAAAATAGAACACTGAATTTTTCATCCTACGACTGGTGTCGACTCACAAAATTCAGGAGTCGACTCCGACATGCAGAACTAATATGAGACATAAATACAGAGAGTCAAAATTTTTTATCCTATAGTTAAAGTCGACTCAAGGCTTTGGAGAGTTGACTCCCGAGCTTTTGATCACCCCAACGGTTAGTTTCCAGAATTGCCTAGATTTCATTTTGGATTCTCTAAATGACTTATTCTAGCATTCCAATGGCTACAAATCCATTTCTGAACTTCTTAACTTGGATTAGAAGGCTTCTAAGATCAGATTAAGACTTGAGAACATAAGATATGAAGGCAAGGAAGTGGGAAATGTTAGCAAGGTTTCAAAAATTGTGTTGTCCAAATAGTGAGTCTTAAAAAGCCTTCATTGCTGTTCAACCACTCAACCAGCTATGCAATCAAGGCAGTCTCAAGTGAAGGAAGAAAGCATTCATTGCAAAATCCCTTCAACTACTCAGCTTATGCATCAAAGCCTCAAATCTACTTTTCAAAAGGAGTTTGTTGTTATTTTAAATTTTTGCATTCTGAAATCTTTGTATTTCAAGTTTTAAAGGACTGAAACTTGGGGGATAGGCTCATCCAAGCCTTGAATTGGATTTGTACAAGCCTAGGAGTGGCTTAGGATTAGATTTTGGTTGGTTAGCCTATAAAACCAATTAGATTTAAATTATGAATCCAAAAGAAAAATAATCTTGCTATAATCTTGGAGATTATAGTGGAATTCTCAAGTAGAGTGCTTGAGGAGTAGATGTAGGTATTGGATTTGACACCGAACCACTACAAAAACCTTATGTCTTTGTATGTGTGATTTTCTTCATTAGCTATTATTATTTTTTGCTCATTTAATCACTACATTTTCAGCATAGTAGTATTCTAATTCTGCACATACACTTAATAATCTAAATATTTTTGAAAAATCTAATTCACCTCTGGCCCCCCTCTTGGATTATTCTTCTGGGCAATAAGTAATATCAGAGTAGGTGCTCTTATATTATTTATTATTTTAGAGTAATCGATCAAGATGGCAACCCACTTAAATATCTTTCTAATGGAAGGGCAGTCCACAAATAGGCTACCTTTGTTTAATGGTTCTCACTATACATATTGAAAGGCACACATACGCATATTCATTTAAGTACTTGATTATGATCTATAGAATGTCATAATCAATGGACCATACACACCTACAATTAGCATTGAAGGTAATGTAATTCCTAAATCCAAAAAAGATTGGGATGAAAATGATAAGAAGTTGGCCCAATTAAATGCCAAAGCAATGAATGTGCTTTATTGCTCACTAGATGCCAATAAATTTAATTAGATTTTTACTTGTATTTTAGCCAAAGAAATATAGAATAGATTCAAGGTTACCCATGAGGGTACCAATCAAGTAAAAGAATCCAAAATAAATACGCTAATACATAAGTATGAACTTTTTAAAATAGAATCAATTGAAAGCATTATCGAAATGTTTACATAATTTACTGATATTATAAATAGACTCAAAAGCTTAGAAAAATTATATACTAATAGTAAACTTATGAGAAAATTTCTTAGATCACTTCCTCAAACTTGGTAGGCGAAGGTGACAGCTAAATAAGAAGCTAAGGATCTCTACACCTTGTCCCTTGAAGAGCTTCTTAGTTCTCTTATGGCATATGAGTTAACCATGAAACAAAACTTGGAAGATGAAGTTAAGAAAAAGAAGACCATGGCCCTCAAGTCCGTAGCAAAAGAAGAAGATGAAGAAAGTAAAAATTTCAAGAAGGAAGACGATAATGAAGAAATGGCTCTTCTAACCAGAAAATTTAGAAGATTCATAAAGAAGAAAAGACTAAACTTCAAGAGAAGACCATTCTCCAAAGGTGAAGCTAGTAAAGATCGAGAGAAAGATAAAGATCGAGAGCAGCCTACATGTTTTAAATGCAAGAAACTAGGTCATTTCAAGATAGACTGCCCTCTATTGAAGAAATTATTTAAGAAAATAAAGAAGAAAGTAATGATGGCAACATGAAGTGATAGTGAAAATTCAAGTTTAGATGAAGAGAAATAAGAAATAGTTAATTTGTATCTCATGGCTTAAGAGGATGAAGTAATACTTGATATTCAATCTAAATTTTTATTTGATAAATTGTAAGAAGCATTTTATGAATTGTATGATGATCTTAAAAGATTAACCTTAAAAAACAAAAGCCTGAAATCAATCAATTAAAATCTAATAAAGAAAATGAAGGAAATATTGAGAGAAAAAAAGCTTATTTCTGCAAAAAACCAAAACCTAAAGAAAGAATTTGAAAAATATAAATCTATAGTTGATAAGTTTACATTAAGTTCTAAAAACTATAATTATTACTCAATAATCAAAAAGCTATTTTTAACAAAGCTAAAATTGGTTTTAGAACTCAAAAGAAACAAAAATTTTTAAAGAATTTCTTTATAAATGATCCATCTTTAATTCCATAAAAACCAATCTATTTTTGTTATGAAAAATCTAGACACAAATCTTATATCTATAATTTTAGAAAAATAAAAATAATCTAAATATTAAAAAGGTATGGGTCTCCAAAGGAACCATGGTTACTAACCCTAAGGGATCCAAGATGACATGGGTACCTAAAACCTCTACTTAATTTTTGTTTGTAGGTATGTCTTGCAGCCGATAGAAAAAAAAAATGGTATCTAGATAGTGGCTACTCAAGACACATGATGGATGAAAAAAAATATTTCATCACCCTTGAAGCTAAAGAAGAAGGAATAGTGATCTTTGATGATAATGACAAAGAACACGTCATCGGAAGTGATAAAATATGTATCACTTCTTCTATATTTATAGATAATATACTATTATTAGATGGATTAAGGCATAATTTATTGAGTATTAGTCAATTTTATGATAAAAAATTTAAAATTATTTTTGAATCACTCATGTGCATTGTCACTGGTCCTATTGATACTAGCATAGCTCTTATTGGACATAGGCATAAAAATGTATACTTAGTAGATTTAGATGACTCTTCCACCAAAAATAGTCGATGTTTAGTTGTAATGAATACTAAGACCAATGAAAATAGTTAGCTATGGCATTATAGACGAGGACATGCTTGCATGTTTGATTTCTAAACTAATCAAAAGGGATCTTGTAAAAGATTTGCCAAAACTTAATTTTGAGAAAAATAAAGTATGTGATGCATGTCAATTAGAAAAACAAACTAGAAACTCTTTTAAATCAAAAAATATTATTTCAACTTCTAGACCTCTTGAACTACTTCACATAGATTTATTTGGACCAACTAGGATCACAAGCTTAGATGGTAAGAAATATGGACTTGTAATTATAGATAATATCTCGAGATTTACTTGGATCATATTCTTAGCATAAAAGGATGAAGTATTCTCTGTATTTACTAAGTTTTTCAAGAAAATCTCAAATGAAAAGAATTTCTCTATTGTTTGTATTAGAAGTGATCATAGAATAGAGTTTGAAAACTAATATTTTAAATTTTTTTATAATGAAATGGAGATTGAACATAATTTTTTTGCTCCTAGAACACCTCAACAAAATAGGATTGTTGAAAAAAAATAGAATCCTAGAGAAAATGGCCTGAACCATGTTATGTAAAAACTATCTCACAAGATGTTTTTGGGCTGAAGGTATCAATACAGCATGTTATGTTCTAAATAGAGCATTAATAAGGTCGATATTAAGAAAACTCCGTATGAACTTTGAAAAAATAGATAACCAAACATTAACTACTTTCATATTTTTGGTTGTGTTGGTGTAGAATCTAGTTGATGCTGAAATCGAGCTAGAGCTGAGAAGATGAGGTCACCATCGGAGACCTACAAGATAAGTTCTGACTGGAGCCATCGGTGCAGAATCTAGTAGATGCTAGAATCGAGCTAGAGCTGGAGAAGATGAGGTCACCACCGGGGACCTGCAAGATAAGTCTTGACTAGAGTCGGGGGTAGTGGCTCCGATAGGATCCTCCAATAGTTAAGTCAGCTCTTCTGGCTAATAGAAATGGAGTGCTTAGGAAAGAAAGTAGTAGAGTTTTGGAAAGAAGAAGAGAGCTCTTTTATGAAATATATCTGAAGGATCCCTTTTATAGGCAGAGCCTGTAACAAACTAAGAGCAACAGTCATAATCATCCGGTAGTGGGCCGCTCGGGGCCACGTGGAGTTTGTTATGGAGAGTAGTGTCTGTTGTCATGACGTGCCAGTTCATTAGGATTTAATAGTTGGAGTTTGGAGGAGTAGACATTGGTCGATGAAGAATTTTAAGTTATATCAATTTCAGAGGGGTTCAAACTCTTCTTGTGTGGGTTGGTCCATGCTGTGTATAGAACCAAATTCGCATAGGCAAGGAGACCCTTCTGAGCGACTACAAGAAATTGGTCGGAAGGATTTTGAAAGTTCTGTGACTAGAGAAATCATGAAAGAAGTCTGCTGGAGAAATCTAAAAGTGGATCTATTGGAAGAATCTGGAAGTAGATCTGTTGAGGAAAAAATTGGAGGATTCGTCTGATGGAGGAATCCGACTGATGGAGAAGTTTGAAAGGAGTTCGGTTGATAGAGAGGTCCAAAAGAAGTTCAGCTGATGGAGAAGTCCGAAAGGAGTTTAACTAATATAGAAGTCTTGGAAGGAGTTCGACTGATGGAGAAGTCCGAAAGAAGTTCGGCTGATATAGAAGTTTGAAAGGAGTTCGACTGATAGAGAAGTTCGAAAGAAGTTCGATTGATGGAGAAGTCTGAAAGAAGAAATTCGCAATTGAAGCTCTTCTGTGATTACAAATTACATTTGGCTGAGCATCAGATCGAACTTTGGTGGGAGCGAGGTTTACCCCCAACAATAGTCTTCCTACTCTCAAGTTTGAAATTCAAAGGAAGGAAGTAAAAAGGCAACTACCGAAGTTCTTTCCTAGGTTTTCGTGCTCGTCAGGATGAGATATTTTGGCATTTATCATGCTGGTGCCGAAGCTTTTTAAATCTGAAATGGGTTTGAAAAGATGGCCCTTCATATTTCCCACCAAAACTCTATCCTAGGTATGGCACCATAAAGACTCCATCTGTCGCCACTTCTCTATTACGATGAGTGGAACATGCAGCGCATGCTGATCGATTGAAGTCGATCTGCAATCATAACTGCCTCGAATTGCCTCTAGCTATTTAAGGCCTTCTCCTCTCATCCAGAAGTCATTCTTGCCCGAGTCTTCTTCTTCATCTGATCCCTATTCTTCTTCCACCCAAGGATCTTAGCTTCCTCCCTCATCTTTTTGGATTTCGGATGCCCTTTCGACTGGTTCTCATCACACCCACCATGTTTTCATCCCCCCAAAATAGCTTAGATCAGTTTCCTCATCCTTCTCTTTGGGTATTCATGCCTTTCAGCTTCTTACTCTTCCAATTTCTCTATGGCAATATTTGTTCTATATTTTTTCTCAATTTTTAAGGATTTTCTTGGGGTTTTATTTTGATCTGAATGTCTTCCAAAATCTCCCACTCTCTTGGTTCATGGAGCTCGCTTGGACCAACCTTCCTAGACCTTGCACCTCTGACCGAGGTCGAACCTAGGAACATGCCTCACTCGTCCTTCATCCCAGACACCATCCCATCCATTCTTACTCTAGATGGTCTTTCTCTTAGTAGAATTCAAAATGGAATCCCCTTGGAATACGACCTCGAACTCCCTAATTTGGATGACCTAGTCAATTCTCCTCCGATCGATTGATTTTGCTTGTACTTAGAGACCTTGCGTGTCGGGCTTTGGCTCCCATTGCCCTCCTTTATAGTTGTCCTCTTTCAATTTTTGAACATCTCCTTCACATTCATCGTATCAAACTCCTTTCAGTTTGTCATAGACTTTCTTTCCCTCTACTACCTGGCCGAAGTTCGACTGACTGTCTCATTATTCCAAAACTTCTACACTTTCAAATGCCATCCTTCTGCAAAGGACTGGTAGTACTTCTCCCCCCAATTCAGTAAGAAGGGGTTGCTGAAAGGCGCTCCTTCTTCCATTCATAACTGGAAGGAGAAGTCCTTCTTCATTCGATGTCCCACCTTATTTTTAGATCTTCCTCCTTAGGGTCATATTAGGGAGTCGGTTCGCCGAGCTCCCAACTTAGATAAAGCCGACCTTGATTCTTCCAATAAACCTAAAACATTATGAGCTCCTCTTCTTTCAGACCTTCTGAAAGAATAGACCTTGTTCGACCTAGGCTTGAGTCCCCTTAATCCTGTTGGTACATTTTTCTACTTTTTAAATTCTTCATGCGGTTTCACATATATGTACTATCACTGATCATGATTCTTTTTCTATTGTAGAAATGGATACTGAAGCTACCAAAATGCTCACCAAGTGGCTTTATGCCCATAAGAGGAAAGAATAAGTACTAGGTGGCAGCTTGAAGAGGGCAAAGGTTGGCGCTCCAAGCTCCACGGCCCCTATCGCCACTACTGTTGCTTTCGAGGTTGTTGCCAGCGTCGAGGTTGCCCCAACTGCTGAGGTTGGCCTCATTGGTGCGGGTTTCATGCCTCCTATGCCCTCAGCCTCTTTTAGCGGAGATCAAGCTCTGGAGCTTCCTACTGAGGAAGAGATGGAAGAAGGAAAGAAGAAAAAGAAAGTGGTTGCAAAGATGCTCCACAAGGCTTGTCCTGGCGAGCCAAGCATTGATCGTGGTGAATTAGGAGAAGACCCCTTTGATGACCCGGAGATTGTCTGAGATTTAATCGATAACTTCGTCATGTCGAAGGTGTTGTACTGCATGGCCGACCTTGACCCCTAGCTACTCATTTGGGGTTCTCTTGGAACCATCTTGAAGATGATTGCTCCATTGCTTGACTTTTTCTCTTCTCTTCTATTCTTTTCTTTTTCTTTTTAACATTAATCATTTATTGCAGTTGGATTTCCAAATTCTCGCCTACATCAAGAGGGTGCGCCGTCAAGAGGTGGAAGCATAGAAGGTCCAGGAGAACCTTCGAGCTAAGATCCATCATCTTTGGGAAAAGGCCGTCGAGGCTGAACACCTCACAGAGGAGAAGGTGGTAGAAATTGAGAGTCTCCAGGACGTACATCCAAAAGAGGAGTTTGTCTCAGCCGAACTCAAGGCCGCACTAGCCCTGGAGGAGGAGAGGAAGAAGAAAGCTGAGAATAAGGTCACCAAACTGAAAGTCAAGATGGCGAAGTCGATCTTGGAGGCGACGGCTCAGGCCATGAAAAAGTTCAAGACCTCTTCCAAAATGAGGAACCTGAATGTCGAATTCGGCCAGCAGGCATTCAATAAGAGTTTTGAGCTCTACGAAGGTAGGGTGGCTCGGAGGTTCTCGGAGCTCAAACTCGAATTTCTAGAGGAGGAGGAGGACAACATAGAAGCAGGACCTTTCGATGTCATAGTCGATCCCTTCCCCGTCGAGCCTATTTTCGATCCATCTAATCCTACCGTGGAGGAGCCTAAGCAAGTTTAGGAACCCAAGGTAGTTGAGAGTGCTCTAGCTTCATCCATCGCCATCCCTCTCGAGGTTGAGATCCTCAAGTAGTTGTACACTTTTCTTTCTCTTTTTTTTACTCTATACTTAGAATTTTTGATTAAATGAAAGTAAATTTTCTTTTTGTCTATACCTTTAAGTATTTTTCATACTTCAAATGTAGTCTTGCATCAATGCTGATCCACTTCCTTAGGGTGTTCCCCTGAAATCTTTAATAAAAAACCTGAGGAAGAAAGTCCATCATCTGAAGAAGAAGATAAAGAAGATGGAGGATGACCTTCAAGCCTCATGGAAGAATGCTTCAGAGGTGACCAAAGAGGTCACTCAACTCCAAAATTTACACATGAAGGACTTCGTGAGTTTCAACATTTGAAAGGGAAGCTTCGAGAGAGAGTTGGCCAAATTTTGGAAGAACATAAGTGACAAGTCCTAGACGCTGATGTTGAAGATCGGCTCCCTCGAGACTCAACTCAATCAAGACGGTGAATGAGAAGATTCAACTTCTGGAGGGGAGCTTGCTATGGTCCTTCGATAAGGCATGATTCGATTGGGACTGGTCGATGAGGTTCTTCGTACTTCAAAAGTAGCTGCATGATGCTGAGCTCACATATGAGACTTATCGATTGGGCCGGAGTGATAGAACATCCAAGCTAGAACAAAAGCTTCATGCTTCCAATGACAAAGTAGCCCAGCTCTAGTGGTGACTTGATGATGGCTTCTGGGCTGATACAAGTAGGGAGGCCGAGGAGATCGCCTCCTTGAAGAGGACCATTAGCGAACTCTTGCAGTTCGTCGATGTAGGAGAGGCTGAGGTGCAGCGGTTGAAGCTCAAGTTGACTTGTCAGCATCAGGCTACCAAAGATGCAGAGGCTGAGTCCAGGTCTTGAGGAGGAGGCTACGAGAGTCAGAGAAGAACTACTGCCGAGCTGATAGGATGTTCCACGATAACATGATGAGATGGAGGGAGCTCAAGGAGGAGGTTGATTGTCTGAAGTAATCTTTGATAATGACTACCAATCCGAAGTCTAAAGAGTCTGGCCATTCCTAGGATTTCGATGGTCTTACTCTTTCTTTCTTTTCTTTTTTAGTGTAATCGATCTTGTCGATCTATGTTTTACTTGTAATGAACTTATTTTTGTAATGAAATAGTATCTTTTTTATTATTTTTGTTTCGTACGAATTCGAAGCTTGCTCGTGGCTTCACTTTCTTCACTTTAATTTTCTTTGTGTTGTCTTCTAATGAAGTGGTTGTTGTGGACACCTATCCAAGGTCCTTTTGGCAGACCCAAAAGAGATTTTTCTTCTTGCACCTGATATGGTCAAGTAATTGTAAGAGAAATATGTGTAGGAATCGGTGATAGGGTTTCTCCCTTCTCTTTGCTTGAGGATGGGGGTTCATTTGGGACCACTGGATGGGCCCTCCTTCCCCCCTTTTTTTCTTAGCTTAGGTTAGCATGGCCTTCGACTTTACTCACATTAGGATGAGGTCCTCCTCCTATTCCTAACAGGGCTATAGGAGCACATAAGGGTCGTTGAAAGGGCCTCTCCCTGCATCCTGACTTAAGTAACCGAGGTTTTTGCTTTAGCTCAATGTTAGGACGAGGTTCTCCTCCTATTCCTAATAGGACTATAGGGACACAAAAGGGTCGTTGAAGGAGCCTCTCCCTGCATCTCAACTTAAGTAACCAAGGTCTTTGCTTTAGCTTAATGCTAGGATGAGGTTCTCCTCCTGTTCCTAATAAGACTAAAGGGGCACAAAAGGACCGTTGAAGGAGCCTCTTTCCGCATCCCGACTAAAGTAACTAAGGTCTTCGCTTTAGCTCAATGTTAGGATGAGGTTCTCCTCCTATTCCTAACAGGTCTATAGGGACACAAAAGGATTATTGAAGGAGCCTCTCCCCATATTTCGACTTAAGTAATCAAGGTTTTCGTTTTAGCTCAATATTAGAATGAGGTTCTCCTCCTATTCCTAGTAGGACTATAGGGGCACAAAAGGACCGTTGAAGGGGCCTCTCCCCGCATTCTGATATAAGTAACTGAGGTCTTCACTTTAGCTCAATGTTAGGATGAGATTCTTCTCCTATTCCTATCAAGGCTATAGGGGCACAAAAGGGCCGTTGAAGGGGCCTCTCCCCGCATCTCAGCTTAAGTAATCGAGGTCTTTGCTTTAGCTCAATATTTGGATGAGGTTCTTGTCATATTCTTAATAGGGATAACTTTGTCTAATGACAAAGTTTGGAAGAATATTTTCTATCATCATAGTTTTGCACCAAGATCAAAGATATTAAAATAAGGAGATTTTATTAAAATGAGATTATTGATAGTACATGTGTAAGTTCTTCAAGTTCCATGGGTGTGGGAGATCGGTGCCTCTGAGCTCCTTCAAGTAGTAAGTTTTAGGTCGGATGACCTCTTTGACTTCATAAGGATCTTTTCAATTTAGGGCAAGCTTCCCTTGATTTTGAGGTTATGAAATGGCTGCTCGTCGAAGTACCAAGTCCCCCACTTTGAATATTTTATCTTTTACTCTGGAGTAATGGGCCTCTCTTCATCTATAAGTAGTCATCCAAACTTGGGCTTCTTCTTATTTTTCCTCCAGCAGATCAAGATTTGCTCTGAGATTCTGTGAATTGCATCGCTTGCTAAAGGCTACAACCCATGCCGATGGTAACTTAAGCTCTACTGGGATGACTGCTTCCATTCCAAAAGCTAGAGCGAATGATGTTTCTCCAATTGGTAGCTTCTAGGTAGTTCGATATGCCCATAGGATGTGGTAAAGTTCATCCACCCAAGTCCTCCTTGCTCTTTCAAGTCTTGCTTTGACGTCTTGCAATAGGATTCTGTTGGTCACTTCAGTCTCGCCGTTTGCTTGTAGATGGGCTACTGATATAAAATGGTGGGAGATGTTTAAATCTTCATAAAATTTGGCAAATTTTGCTTCGATAAATTATTATCCATTATTTATTATGAGGGTCTGAGGTAGACCAAATATGCAAATAATCAACTTCCAGATGAAGTCCATCACTTTTGCTTCGATGATTTTTGCTAGAGGTTCAGTCTCGACCTACTTTGTGAAATAATCTATCGCCACCAAGAGGAACTTACGCTGTTATGATGCCATGGGAAAATGTTTGAGTATGTCCATTCCCCATTGAGCAAATAACCATGAGATGCTCAGGGGTACAAGTTTGAAAGTTGGCTACCTTTGAATGTTTGCATTTCTCTGACAGTGGTCACATTTTTTGACATACTCTAAGAATCATGGTACAAGGTCGGCCAATAGTAATTCTACCGAAGTAGTCTATGTGATAAGGATGTGGCCCCTATATGACTCTTGCAGATTTCTTCATGCACTTCCCACAATGTAAAGTCGGCTTCTAAAGGTCAGAGACATCTCAAGAGCGATAGAAAATATAATCTTTTGTACAGCTTGCCTTCATACAGAACATACTAGGAAGCTTGATTTCTAAGTTTTCAAGCTTCTTTTGGGTCACGAGGAAGAGCTCCATCCTTGAGGTAAGCAACTAGTGGATCGATCCAGCTTGACTCATGCTTGACTTGCAAAACGGATAACAACTCCTCCAAACGTGGGCATTTCAGAACTTCAAAAAAATACTTTCTTGGGTAGTTCGCCTGGGGCTTAAGTGGCCAACTTAGAGAAAAGGTCGGCTCTGATATTTTTTGCACTCGAAATCTATTGGATGCTAAAATTGTTGAAGACCGAAGTCAAGTTCTTCACTTTCACAAGATATTTTATCCTGCTCTCCTTTCGAGCTTCATAACTACCGCTAACCTTTCCGACCATCAGTTGAAAATCACTGTAGATTTGGAGCCGATCTATTTCTAACTCTTTAGCTATTTTCAATCCAGTGATCAAAGTTTCATATTCGGCCCCATTATTAGTTGTAGGAAATTCAAAGTGTAGTGCATATTCGATGATGATCCCCTCTAGGTTAACCAAGATCAGTCCTGCACCTACACCAGAAGTATAGGATGAGCCATCTATATATAGGGTCCAAAAACTTTCGAGAAGGTCGACTCTTTCTTTAGAGGAGCACAACTGCAATTGTGGAATGCTGGTTTCATCTTGTTTAAGCTTGGCTTCATCCAGAATGGTGCATTCAACTATAAAATCTACCAATACTTGGGCTTTGATCGATGATCGAGGACAGTAGTTGATGTAAGCTCAATTACCCATTTTGTGATTCTTTTGAAGGCATCCATCCGATGAAGGACTATTTTAATTGGTTGATCAGTGAGAGGAGTTATGATGTGCCCTTAAAAATAAGGTCGGAGTCTTCAGGCTGCAATCAGGAAAGCATTGAAGGGAAATCCTGATTTCCCGATCCAGGTTTGTTCAGATTTGATCAGATCAAGAGATATATTTCAAAATTTTTCTCTTTGATCTGTATCAGATCTAGGATATTTCAGATCTGATTCTTATTATTTTAATAAATAAAATAAAATAAGAATAAATTAAATCAAATTTAATTTACCTGATTTGGGTAATTAATTACCCGTTGATGATCCTGTATGCAGCGAAAGGTTCTGGATCTAGCCACGCAAGCACCTGGCCTCTACCGGTATCCACTCAGGCTGGATCTGGAGATTCTCTTCTTCTCTATCATGTTTTCAAAAATTAGATCTGGATCTGATCTGGAGGATCTTCAAAACTCCTTTTGAAGATCAGCAGTCGTCCTTTTGCAGCAGCGCAACCTTCTTGCTTTTGATTGCCTTTCTCTTGCCTAAATCGCACCAACCAATGATCCAAACACTTTGGACATGGAGAGGAGAGGGAGAAGAAGGTTTGGCATGGAGGAGAGGAGGAGAGACAGCCTTGGGGCATGGGAAAACTCTGATCTCATCATCTCATGTCACAATCTGAGTTGGGTACAGGGTCTTATTTATAGACTAGCTGTGATCCAACTCCTCTTCTTCCCAACCAATCACAACCCTTTGTGAAATCAGATCTAAATCTGATTGGTGGAAATAGAGTCCCCTGGATTCCTCCTTAGAGGGCGCCTAAGACCAGTCAAAGTTGGTTCTTAGAAGAACTCTAATTGAAATCCAAAAAGGAGATGGAGTCCTTATCCAACAGGGACTCCTAGGCGCCTCCAACTTGGGCACACGCCTAGGGTGGCGTGCGCCCTCCTCCTTGCTAGGTTCTGGCAGGGGGATAGGCCCCCACCAGCTCTCCAATAGGTGCATGACATGTGGTCAAAAGTCAAAGTGTCAATGGTCAACGTTTGACCAGTCAAAGATAGACTTTTGACCAAAGTCAAAGAACAAGAAATGGCAGGTGACCAAAAATGGCAGGTAATGTCTTATAAAATAAGACAACCTATTCTGACTTGGACAACCTCCAGTCAGACCATATGAAGGCCTCTGATTGAGCACAAACTTCTTTGGCTCAGATAGGACAACTTATTTATGATAGCAAATGAAGAACGTTAGGTTCAATCGAGTGCTAGCATGATTTCCTTGAACCTAATTGAATCTCATTTAGATCAATTGAACTAGATCAGTTCAATTGATGATCACCAGATTCAAACCCTTATTTGTGTGACCCAGTTAGGTTCAGTTCTGTATGGTAATAGGATATGTCATGATCTCTATCATCGACATCATCGAAACTCCTTTCGATGGATCAAAACTCTTCTGATTCGAATAGCTAGAATGATCGATCATCTAAATCATTCTAATTGCTCCCAAAATCCACCAGTGACACCTAGCAGTATATGGTGGCAATCCATCAGAGCTAAATGTGAACCTCTTGGTGCAGCTACCTGTGTGATTAAGTTCTTCTATCTTGAGCCCCGATCAGATTAGGGTTAAGGTAAACTCGTCAAACCCTAGTCTCTGTCATATGATGTAATCATTCGATTTGAGTCCGATGCGAAAATCTGAATAGAAACTCTTTCTACTATTTCACTCTACCATGGTCATGGATTTCTAGACTTGATTCTCATGATTATCATAGGGCTGCTCCTCTACCACCGAGGTAGATAGATTCCATCTTGATGCCATCCAGTTCCTACAATGAACATGCTATAGCCAACATACACCTCAGGATTCCATATGGCTAGGAGACCAAGTAATGGTGTAATCAAACTATAACACCCTCAAGGTGAACTGCCGATGCACCTCAGATCAAAGAACCAGACACACTCCTGCAGCATCGAGTCAGTCATTGACGAGAAGGTAGACTCCCTAATGACTACTCGAGGTGGTCACGCTCAGTGCCCTCGTTCTCTAACGAGTACCTGTACTCTAGCTCCGGTGTCTCCACACCGTAGACTCAAGACTCATCTACTAAAGGAAAGCGATTGTACACCAACCTTTCAGATCAATCACCATCCTCGTGGTGATCCTATGGTCGGAAGCAATTTATGAGTTAATAATGATTATTCATGTCTTAAATTTTCAACTCTTGAAAATATGAATTATCATTACCATTAACTCAAAGGATGTATCACAGACACTAAATACACATATGTGATAGAAAATAACCCATTTTATTGATATTAGTCAAAATTATAATTTTGCCCCTAGAAGTATATTACAAGTTTCAGCCAATTCTGACTTCTAGGACACATATATCTAACAATCTTCCACTTGTCCTAAAGCCAATTGGCTATAAGTCTAAGTCCCATCTTCTCAAGGTGGGCTTCGATCCTCTGTTGGCCCAACGGCTTTGTAAGTGGGTCTGCCACATTATCTGTGGAGTTGACTCTCTTGACCTCGACGTAACCCTTCTCGAGGTAATCGTGGATGAGGTGGTATCACCGTTTGCTTGGAACTCTTCCAACTAACAGCACCACCATTGCACACAAACAGTCTGCCAGATGTCGACTTTCGATCATCTATATCAGACATGAAATCTGAGTCTGTGTATCCCTGGACTTGGAGTTCTCCATTACCAAAGACCAACATTATATCCTTAGTTCTTCTCAAGTACCTAAGGATACATTTCACAGAAGTCCAGTGTTCTTCACCTGGATTTGACTGATATCTGCTTGTGACACTCACAGCATGGGCTATATCAGGTCGTGTACATAGCATGGCATACATGAGGCTCCCTATTGCAGAAGCATAAGGGATCTTGCTCATGCATTCTATTTCCTCAGGTGTGCTGGGGCACATCTTCTTGGAAAAATGAATACCATGTCTGAAGGGTATTAATCCCCTCTTAGAGTTTTCCATACTAAACCTCTTTAGTACTTTCTCTATGTACATCTTCTGTGAAAGTCCTAGCATCCTATTCGGTCTATCCCTATAGACCTTAATTCCTAGAGTAAAGGATGCTTCACCTAGGTCTTTCATGGAGAATTCCTTGGACAACCATATTTTGACTGTTCGTCAATCATGGGAATATCATTTCCAATAAGGAGGATGTCATCCACGTACAATACGAGGAAGACAACAGCGCTCCCACTGACCTTTTTGAAAAAATACGATTCCTCTTCATTTTTGATGAAATTAAACTTTTTGATCACATCATTGAAACGAGTGTTCCAGCTCCGAGATGCTTGCTTAAGTCCATATATGGACCTTTGCAGCTTGCAAACCTTGTGATCAGTATCACTGGATTTGAAACCTAACGGCTGTTCCATATAGATATCTTCCTCAAGATGTCCATTTAGGAATACCATTTTCACGTCCATTTGCCATATTTCATAATCGAAATAGACTGCAACGGCAAGCAATGTGCGGATGGATTTTAGCATAGCCACTAGGGAAAAGGTATACTGATAGTCAATGCCTTCGCATTGACTATAACCTTTTGCCACTAGTCTAGCCTTGAATGTCTCCACATTCCCATCT
This sequence comes from Cocos nucifera, assembly GCA_006176705.1. Taxonomy (NCBI): domain Eukaryota; kingdom Viridiplantae; phylum Streptophyta; class Magnoliopsida; order Arecales; family Arecaceae; genus Cocos; species Cocos nucifera. The sequence continues at coordinate 33,410 of QRFJ01000694.1, forward strand.
GCACCAATCTTTCTTTTGAACATCCATTTACACCCAATAGGTACTATACCTTTTGATGGATCTACGAAGGTCCAGACTTGGTTTGAAGGCATCGAGTCAATTTCTGACTGCATTGCCTCTAGCCATTTCTCGGAGTCGATATCTGATATCACCTCGTTGTAGGTTTTGGGATCATCACCATGAGCACCATTACCTACGAGGAACATTTCCTCTACTTTCTCTGAAATAATACTTAAGTATCTCTCAGGGGGATGGAAAACTCTTTTCGATCTATGAGGTGGAGGAGGTAGTGTTCTTATTGGCTCAACCTGATTTGGCTTCAATTGGTCCTTAGCTCATTTCACTTATGAGACTTTCTCATCAAACTTGATCTATTTTCCAATGCCGCTATCTTGAATAAACTATTTTTCAAGAAATACGGCATGTCGACTCACAATCACATTGTGGTCTTCTGGAATGTAGAAATAGTATCCTAATGACTCTTTAGGATATCCTATGAATCAAGCTCTAAAGGACCTAAACTCTAACTTGTCCGCTTGTTGTCTTTTGACATGAGCTGGACAACCCCAAATTCTGAGATGACTCAGACTTGGTTACTTACCGTGCCATATCTCATACGGTGTGGTAGGAACGATTTTAGAGGGAACCCTATTCAGTAGATAAATTGAAGTTAACAATAGTGTCCCCAAAGAAAATCAGAAGGTCTGTGAAGCTCATCATGGACCGAACCATATCCAATAGAGTCCGATTTCTCCATTCTGAAATCCCATTGAGTTGAGGTGTTCCTGGTGGAGTCCATTGTGAGACTATGCCATTTTTCTTTAGATAGTCTAGGAATTCCCGGCTAAGGTATTCACCTCCTCGATCTGATCGAAGAACCTTAATGGAGTTTTTCAGTTTGTTTTTCTACTTCATGTTGAATTCTTTGAACTTTTCAAAAGCTTCAGACTTGTATCTCATAAGATACACATACCCATACCTAGATAGATCATCGGTAAAGGTAATGAAGTAGACAAAATTGCCTCTAGCCGGCACATCAAATGGGCCACACACATCAGTATGTACTAGGGCAAGGAGATCTGTGGCCCTCTCCCCATGTCCAACAAAAGGGAGTTTAGTCATTTTGCCTTGAAGACAAGATTCACAAGTTGGATATGACTCGGAAGTCAACGGACTCAATAGCCCATTTTTCTTCAATTTGTTGATCCTATCTTCTGCTATATGACCCAATCTCAAGTGCCATAGATATCTATCATTTGGACTATCCCTAGGTCGTTTGGCATTTACGTTCTGCTCGATAGTTAGAACAGATACATCAATATGTAGCTGATAAAGACCATTAATAAGGAAACCATTTGCAATTTTATTTCTTTCATAAAGAATGTTATAATGGTCCTTAAAGAAGGTGATCACATAACCTTCTTGTGCTAAGCATGAAAAAGAAATCAAATTTCTACTAGCTGCAGGCACAAAATAATAGTCTTTCAAAACTAAGTCTAAACTAAATGGTAATTAAAGAGGGTATGTTTCCATGGCTACTGCAGCAATGCGTAGGATCATATCTCCATCCCTCAGTCTCCTGCTATCCTCAAGACCCTGCACGGAAGTGCACAGATGAGCACTAGAACCAAAGTCAAGCACCCAATTGGATGCAGAAGAAATCATAAGGTTAGACTCAATAACAAGCATACCTCTAGAAGGACCTTCCTTCTTGTTCTTCAGGGTGGCCAGGTAAGTAGGGCAGTTCCACTTCCAATGGCCGTCGTTGTTGCAATGGAAACACTTTTCTTTGACAGCGGCTTTCATCTTCGGCTCTGCCTTCTTCTTCTTTGATCCTTCCACCTTTTGCTTTTTCACAGACTTCTTTTTCTTTCCATTAAGACTTTTCTTTTTGGAAGAAGTTCATTCCATAGCAAGAATTGAGCCTTAGAACCTTTCATAGAAGCTTAGCGGTAACCAGCATATTCATTAATTCGGCCACGGAATTCTGAGTTTATGCATGTGGTAATTCATGATGAATTGCCCATATGCATCAGTCAAGGATTGCAGAATAATTATCATTTCTGCGGATCCAAGTCTAACTTCACACCGAGCTTCTCAAGCTCTTCCATGTCCTTGATCATTATCAAATAGTGATCTTGGACTGACTGCCCATCATGCATCTTAGCCTTAAAAAGTTATTTCGTGACTTGATATTTGGCTGCGCGACTCTGTTTCACCAAACATCTCCTGCAGGTGAGCCAACATTTGGCGAGCAGTCTCCGATTCTTCATGTTGGCGCTGGAGCTCATCAGACATCGAGCCCAACATGTAATATCTGGCCTTATTGTCTTCGTCTATCCATTTTTCCAGAGATGCTTTCTGTTCAACAGGTGGACGGGCTGCTAAGGTGCGAGGGTCCTGGTCCAGTACATGGGTTAACTTCTCGAAACCCAAAATAATTTTGTAGTTCCTGAGCCAATCTTTATAATTGGATCCTGTCAGTCTATGTGTGTCCAGGATACGTGCCAATGGGTTGGACGCAGACATTTTCCTATAAAGAGTCAGATTCTAGTTAGATACTGTAATTTTGACTTGACCAATTTGTTTAACGATTTTATTTTTAAACAAATTAGCTCCCAGTATTTTCTCGGATCCCTACACTCCCTCTGTAGAGATGCGAAAATCTCCACGATTAATGATTTCTAGTGGGTGGTGCGTCTCACCAACTGACTCATACATCACCTAAGAGTTTATTGGTGAAATGGTTAGCCAATGAGTGAACAACTCTTGTTCAATGATTCTCAACTCATGTGGCACCAAAACTTGGTCTCTCTAATTCATGAATCTCACTGTATCCGAATATTGATCCACTCTTTTAGTTTAAGTCAGACCCACCATTTTGCATCAGATTGGGTTCCTATTGACTCTCCTCATCATAAATGAATATTGAGCCCAACTCATCCTCCAGCCCATAGCATCCAATGCCTAATAGATATGGTTGCATCTTCCGGTGCAACTGAGCCACTGTATCCAGCTCGAGAACAATCAACCCCGGGAAGGGTCCGCAACGTCTACAAATGGTCGAAGACCTCAGACTTAATATTTTTTTAGGGAGAAATTGATTAGGTCTCATTAAACTAGACTTGGCTAGTCATAACAATTATGACTAACCTAGTGGCATGGGTTAGCTCAGATTATTGACACACTCTCAGATCAGAACTGTGTCAGTAGATATGACAAAGTAAGTGAGACCGATGGAAGGAATATGCCATTAACTCGTACAAGAATGCATTCAGGTCGAGTAGCTTCCAATTAAAAACCAGTCGGTCGTATGTGCCAAACTTACCTTTGACACCAAATTGTTGAGCCAGAACTAATTGGGTTTGCCTACAATCCAGACTCTAACCTCTGAGCCTAATTAGGTCTTGCTTGATCGTGTTCGATCTTTGACCAGACTTAATCCTATTAGGCTGGTCAATTTAAGCATTGTTGATCCCATCTAACCAACTCTTGATTCGATTTGATCAAACCGCTTAGACCTAATTGAGCCACCCAAGTCCGAACCCAGTATTATGAATATGTCTTAGATCTAAAATTCTTAATTTTAGACCTAATTAATATTTCATAAATTTAATTCTTATTAAGTAGGGTTCATAAACAAAATATGCACAATAATCATAGGGTTTCAAGGATCTAGGTTTTAAGAAAGTAAGTTTTGGGTTTCTGATTAGGACGAACATGCAGGCACCTCTACACTCATAAGAACACCTATCGAATGGAAGAGAGGGCCTTTTAAACCCTTCTTCACTCTTATGACCCGGACGGCCAAGAGGAACACCTTAATCAGGAACATTCAATACTACAAAACAGTATCAGATCTATATCATATGTCTCATATGCAAAATAGATCTAATCATGGCATATTTTGCATACATCTCATGTATCGAATCATGCATATTTTTAGATCTAAATTATCTTATAATAATTTAAAAATTTAGATTTAAATTGATCTAATCAAAATAAATTCTAATCTAGATAATTATGTAGAACTATTCTACAACTAGTCTAGACATGCATCAATCACATCTCAATGATATTCAAAAATTAAATAATTTTTATTTAATATTTTTTAGATATTATTATAACATTTATAATATCAAAAAATAGTAAATAAAAAGATCTAAAATATGATTTAATCAGATTAAATCAAAAACATGCAAGACTATTCTATAGAACTATTCTATTCTAGAACTAGTCATACATATCTTCTGATCTTAGATTCAAATTATTTAATTTTAATTTTTTCTAATTTCAGATCTGATCACATCTTATGTGACATCTAAAATTACTTATTTTTTGATTAAAATAAATTTAAAATCAGATCTAAATAATTTTAGAACCATGGCTCTGATACCAGTTGAAGGGAAATCCTGATTTTTCGGTTCAGGTTCGTTCAGATCTGATCAGATCAAGAGATATATTTCAAAATTTTTCTCTTTGATCTGTATCAGATCTAGAATATTTTAGATCTAATTCTTATTATTTTAATAAATAAAATAAAATAAGGATAAATTAAATTAAATTTAATTTACCTGATTTGGGTAATCCAATTATCCGTTGATGATCCTGTATGCAGCGGAAGATTCTGGATCTAACCATGCAAGTGCCTAGCCTCTACCGATATCCACTCAGATTAGATCTGGAGATCCTCTTCTTCTCTATCACATCTCCAAAAATTAGATCTAGATCTGATCTAGAGGATCTTCAAAACTCCTTTTGAAGATCAGCAGTCGTCCTTTTGCAGCAGCGCAGCCTTCTTGCTTTTGATTGCGTTTCTCTTGCCTAAATCGCGCCAACCAATGATCCAAACACTTTGGACGTGGAGAGGAGAGGGAGAAGAAGGTTTGGCATGGAGGAGAGGAGGAGAGATAGCCTTGGGGCATGGAAAACTCTGATCTCATCATCTCATGTCACAATCAGAGTTGGGTACAGGGTCTTATTTATAGACTAGCTGTGATCCAACTCCTCTTCTTCCCAACCAATCACAATTCTTTGTGAAATCAGATCTAAATCTGAATGGTGGGAATAGAGTCCCCTGGATTCCTCCTTAAAGGGTGCCTAAGACCAGTCAAAGTTGGTTCTTAGAAGAACTCTAATTGGAATCCAAAAAGGAGATGGAGTCCTTGTCCAACAAAGACTCCTAGGCGCCTCCAACTTGGGCACATGCCTAGGGTGGCGTGTGGGCATGTGCCCTCCTCCTTGCTAGGTTCTGGCAGGGGACAGGCCCCCACCAACTCTCTAATAGGTGCATGACATGTGGTCAAAAGTCAAAGTGTCAATGGTCAACGTTTGACCAGTCAAAGGTAGACTTTTGACCAAAGTCAAAGAACAAGAAATGACAGGTGACCAAAAATGGTAGGTAATGTCTTACAAAATAAGACACAACATATTCTGACTTGGACAACCTCCAGTCAACCATATGAAGGCCTCTGATGAGCACAACTCCTTTGGCTCAGACAGGACAACTTATTTATGATAGCAAAAGAAGAACGTTAGGTTCAATCGAGTGCTAGCATGATTTCCTTGAAACCTAATTGAATCTCATTCAGATCAATTGAACTAGATCAGTTCAATTGATGATCACCAAATTCAAACCCTTATTTGTATGACCCAGTTAGGTTTAGTTCTGTATGGTAATGGGATATGTCATGATCTCTATCATCGACATCATCGAAACTCCTTTCGATGGATCAGAACTCTTCTAATTCGAACAGCTAGAATGATCGATCATCTAAATCATTCTAATTGCTCCCAAAATCCACCAGTGACACCTAACAGTATATGGTGGCAACCCATCAGAGCTGAATGAGAACCTCTTGGTGCAGCTACCTGTGTGATTCAGTCCTTCTATCTTGAGCCCCGATCATATTAGGGTTAAGGTAAACTCGTCAAACCCTAGTCTCTATCATATGATGTAATCAATCGATTTGAGTCCGATGTGAAAATCTAAATAGAAACTCTTTCTATTATTTCACTCTACCATGGCCATGGATTTCTGAACTTGATTCTCATGATTATCATAGGGCTGCTCCTCTACCACCGAGGTAGATAGATTCCATCTTGATGCCATCCAGTTCCTACAATGAACATGCTATAGCCAACATACACCTCAGGATTCCATATGGCTAGGAGACCAAGTAATGGTGTAGTCAAACTATAACACCCTCAAGGTGAACTGCCGATGCACCTCAGGTCAAAGAACCAGACACACTACTGCAGCATCGAGTCAGTCATTGATGAGAAGGAAGATTCCCTAATGACTACTCGAGGTGGTCACGCTCAGTGCCCTCGTTCTCTAACGAGTACCTATACTCTTGCTCCAGTGTCTCCACACCATAGACTCAAGACTCATCTACTAAAGAAAAGCGATTGTACACCAATCTTTCGGATCAATCACCATCCTCGTGATGATCCTATGGTCGGAAGCAATTTATGAGTTAATAATGATTATTCATGTCTTAAATTTTCAACTCTTGAAAATATGAATTATCATTACCATTAACTCAAAAGGAGATGTATAATCAAGACACTAAATATACTAACAAAAATTATAATCGCCGATAGAAAATCCTTTTATTGATATTAGTCAAAATTATAATTTTGCCCCTAGAAGTATATTACAAGTGTCAGCCAATTCTGGCTTCTGGGGCACATATATCTAACAAGCATAAGTTAGTTTTTCTAACATAGTATACCTGATCTCGACGTCGCTCAAGACTCGACTCATGAAGTAGATCGATCGCTATACTTTTACCTCCTCTTTGACTAAGACTGCCACAAGGGCCGCTGGAGAGACTACCAGGTACAAAAATAATTCTTCTTCGATTTTGAACTTTGCTAATAGAGGAGGTGAACAAAGGTAGTCCATGAGCTCTTTAAAGGCTTGTTGACATTCGGTGGTCCAACATAAGTTCTTCGACTACTTTAAGACCTGAAAGAAGGGCATACATCGCTCGATCGACCTTGAAATGAAGCGGTTTAGGGCTACCATCTTTCTAGTTAGGTGCTGAATTTTTTTAATTGATTTTAGAGTAGTCATCTCTTGAATGGCTCGAATCTTTCCTAGATTTGCTTCTATTTCACATCTTGACACCATGAATCCCAAGAACTTTTTTAAAGTTACATCAAAGGCGCACTTGGTTGGGTTTAGCTTCATCTTATATCTTCTAAGGGTACTGAAGATTTTTTTAAGATCGGCAATATGATTTATTGAAGCTTGACTCTTGATAAGCATGTCGTCCATATATCCCTCCATGTTGCGATCGATCTGCTCCTTGAAGATTTTGTTGACCAGGTGCTGGTATGTTGTCCCCACATTTTTGAGTCCAAAAGGCATAACTCTATAACAATAAAGACTATGGTCAGTAATAAAAGCGGTCTTCTTCTCATCCTTTGGTGCCATCTAGATTTGCTTATAACCAGAAAAGGCATCCATGAAGGTGAGGAGCTCATGGCCCGAGGTCGCATCCACTAGTTGATCAATCCTAGATAAGAGGTAGCTATCTTTTGGGCTGGCTTTGTTCAATATTTTGAAGTCTATGCACATTCTCCACTTGCCATTCGTCTTTTTGACGAGCACGATGTTGGATATCCAGTTTGGATAGTTGACTTTTCGGATGAATCTGGCCTTGAGGAGCTTGTCAACTTTCTCTGCAATTGCTTTCTACCTCTCTAGAGCATGGCTGTGCATCTTTTCTTTCACTGTCCGATATTTAGGATCAACAGCCAGGTGATGTTCCATGACCTCTACATCTATCTCAGGCATGTCATCGGGGATCCAAGCAAAAACATCCGCATTCCTCCATAGAAATTCGATAAGCTACTCTCATATTTCTTTTGCTAGGTTGGAGCCGATCTGCATCATGTACTCTACATTCCCTCATTCAATGGGATAGAAATAAGGTCTTCCATAGGCTCATCCCGCTCTTCCGTCAGATTATCATGGACGTCCATCCCATCAACCGGATAGGGATCTAGCCATTCACCCCTCTGCGAGGCAATTGAATAGCAATGCTTCACCAGGATTTGATCTCCTCTGACTTCTCCGATCCCATAGCCTATTGGGAACTTCATTTTCAAGTAATATGTCAACATTATTGCTCGAAGTGCATTTAGGCTAGATCGGCCGAGGATTGCATTGTAAGTGAACGGTGCTTTTACTACCAAAAAATCCACTCACACCCTAGACTATCTTGGATATTGCCCTACCGCCACAACCACAATTATTATACCTTCAACTGGTACTGTATCGCCAGTGAAGCCTACCAATGGAGAGTTCATTGGTCCAAGCTGGCTATTAGATATAGATATTTTGAGGAAAGCATTATAAAATAAAATATCGACCAAGCTCCCATTATCAATAAGGATGCGACATACATCATAGTCTGCAATATTTAAAGCAATTATAACTATATCGTCATGCGAGAACTAAACTCTCTATGCATCTACCTCAGTGAAGGCTATAGATTCTTCAGTCCTCTATCTCTTCACCGATCCTTCAGATCCGCTGGCCTTCTCTTATTGAAGTCCTCCAGAAATTATATTGATGATGCTGAGAGGTGGCCGATCTTTCTATTGCTCCTCTCTCCTTGATGGTTCTGACTATGGCAATGCCCTTGGCCGATCCTCTCTTCCTTCGGGCCGATGTCATAGAAATCGAACAAGCTGGCTTCACCTGATGAGCTCCTCGATCTCATCTTGGAGCTAAATATATTCTTCAGTATCATGACCGTGGTCACGATGGTAGAGGCAGTATTTGTTAGGATTGCACTTGCTAGGATGAGTGTGCATTCTCTCTGACCTTGGCAGCTGCTCCTTGATCTCCATCAGTAGTTGTATTTTTGGAGCATTAAGGGGGGACATAGTTATGGAATCTTCTAGGGAGGAAATCTCTTCGCACCTTTCTATCATGACTTTTTTGACAATGAGCTCGAGAAGGAGTTCGAACTCGCTTGCACTCGGAGAGAGTCTAGGAGTATGGCCAAACTTCATTCGACTTTTTTTCAACTATGGGCTTGCTAGATTCACCCACCTGCCACTCTCCTATGGCTTTCTCATCTTTCAACTTGAAGGCTTCTTCAGCTCGGGCATATCCTTCAGCTCGAGCTGATAGATCGATAAAATTTTTAGGATACTTCTTCTTCAAGGAGAATAATAGATCATTCTTCTGAAGGCCACCCTTCAGTACGGCCATGGTAATAGACTGATCTAGATTTCAGACCTTAAGGATAGTAGCATTGAAGCGGTTGATGTAAGCCCAGATTGTCTCTCCCTCTTTCTGCTTGAAGTTGATGAGGGAGTCTGAACCTCACCTGGAATGCCGACTACTGACAAAATGAGCCATAAATTAATGGTTCATCTTATCAAAAGAGAAGATCGTATCCGGCTTCAGTGCCGAGTACTAATTTCTTGCTGCTCCCTTCAAGATAGATGGAAAAGCTTGGCACAAGATGGCATCTGGCATGCTAGAGAGTAGCATCATGATCTGAAAGGTCTTCAGGTGGTCGATCAGATTGGACATTCTATCATAGCTTTCCAATTGGAGAAGCTTAAAGTTCGGTGGGATAAGATCTTGCATGATTCAAGCAGAGAAGGAAGGATTGGTGTAGATGTTGTCATGGTGAGTCAGGATGACATGGTGGAGTTTCTCAATTCATCGATCTATTTCTTGCAATTTTTGGTTAAGAACATCATCTCGATCATAGATCCTGGATGGTTTTTGGCTGTAGATGGGGAAGGTTTCTTCTGGAGAGAAATCATAGTCAGAACAAGGTTCTTCAGCTCTTTGTTTCCTCTTTTCATGAGTGACAGGTCTGCTGACCCAAGTATGCCTCCTCGGGATCGATTCTTGACACCCCGATGAGAGGTTTTTTGATAGAGCCATCGTCTGGGGTTGCTGCATGGCCTGCACCATTTTAGTAAGGCCTCAAATCTGCTTCGAATCTACCATGGCCATCGGTGGAGGGGTCGAGGTGCTAGTGATGGAGTAGGGGTGGGTAGATTTAGCTCAGATCTGGTGGCAGAAGAAGTGGATCACTAGGTGGTTATCTTCTTTGGAGGCATTTCTAAGCTAAAAAGATTGAATAAAGATGAATCTCGATGGATCTTAAAGGATTAAAAGAAGAAAAAGATCTCGAATGATTAAAAGAAGAAAAGGATCAAGATCGATTGGGCACTCCTTTTAGAATAAGGGCTTAAGAAGGTTCGGGCCCTTCCTCTAGAGCTAATTCTATTGGTGCAGAATCTGGTTGACGTCAAAATCAAGCTAGAGTTGAGAAGACGATGTCACTGTCGGGGACCTATAAGATAAGTCCTAATCTAAGCCACCAGTGCAGAATCTGGTTGACGTCGAAATCGAGTTGGAGCTAGAGAAGATGAGGTCACCATCGAGGACTTGCAAGATAAGTCCTAACCAGAGTTGGAAGTGGTGGCTTTGGCAGGATCCTCCGATGGTTAAATAAGCTCTTTTAGCCAACAGAAATGGATTGCTCAGGAAAGAAAGTAGCAGAGTTTTGATTAGAAGAAGAGAGCTCTTTTGCAAAATGTATCAGAAGGGTCTCTTTTATAGGCAAAGCCTATAACAAATTGATAACGACAGTCGTAATCATCCGATAGTGGACTGCTCAAGGCCACGTGGAGTATGTTATGGAGATTAGTATTTGTTGTTGTGATATGCCAGTTCGTTCGAACTTAATAGTTAGAATTTGGAGGAATAGATGTTGGTCGGTGAAGAATTTTGAGTTATATCAATTCTAGAGGGGTTTGGACTCCCCTAAGATAATCTGTGTGCGGGTTGGTCCATGTCGTATATAGAACTAGATTCACGTAGGCAAGGAGACCCTTCTGAGCGACTACAAAAAGTTCAATCAGAAGGAGTTCGAAAGCTCTATGATTGGAGAAATCTTGAAGAAAGTCTGCTGGAGAAATATGAAAGTGGATCCATTGGAAGAATCTGGAAGTAGATCTGTCAGAGAAAAAATCTGAAGGGAGATTCGTCTGATGGAGGAATCCAGTTCATAGAGAAGTTCAAAAGAAGTTCGACTGATGGAGAAGTCTAGAAGGAGTTTGGCTGATGGAGAAGTTTGGAAGGAGTTCAACTGATGGAGAAGTTCGAAAGGAGTTCGACTGATGGAGAAGTTTGGAAGAAGTTCTGCTGATATAGAAGTTTGAAAGGAGTTCGATTAATGGAGAAGTCTGAAAGGAGTTTGGCTTATGGAGAAGTTCGGAAGGAGTTTGGCTAATGGAGAAGTCTAGAAGAAGTTTGATTGATGGAGAGGTCCGAAAGGAATTCGGTTGATGGAGAAGTTCGAAAGGAGTTTGGCAGACATAGAAGTCCTGGAAGGAGTTCGATTGATGGAGAAGTCTGAAAGGAGTTCGGTTGATTTAGAAGTCTGGAAGGAGTTCGACTGATGGAGAAGTCCGAAAGGAGTTTGGCTAATGGAGAAGTCTGAAAGGAGGAATCCATGATTGAAGCTCTTCCGTGATTACAAATTATATTTGGCTGAGCATCAGACCGAGCTTCGACAGGAGTGAGGTTTACCCCCAATAGGTTAAAATGCTTTATTCTGAATAATGGAAAGGATAACTTAGCCAAATTTGATGCAAAATTTGATGAAGGCATCTTCTTAAGATATTCTACCTCTAGTAAAGCACATAGAATTTTTAACAAACATACATTAGTCGTTGAAGAGTCTATACATGTGGTATTTGATAAAACTAACAACTTACCTTCTAGAAAAGAGGATATAGCTGATGATGATGCAAGAATTATTGAGAAAGGAGTGACAATAATTACACTCAAGGAATCAACAACTCAAAATAACAAAGAAGAGAAGGAAGCTAAATCTAAAGATGAAAATCCTGATGATACTCAAATTAAAACTCTACCAAAAAAATAGAGGTGTGCACTTGGCCACCCCAAAGATTAAATTATTGGTGATTCATCACAAGGGGTAAGAACTCATGCATCCTTAAGAAATATCAATAATTATTTAGCCTTTGCATCTCAAATTGAACCAAAAACCATAGAAGAAGCTGAAAATAATCCAAACTAGATAAATGCAATGCATGAAGAATTAAATTAATTTGAAAGAAATAAAATTTAGAGCCTAGTTGATTGACCAAGTGACCATCCAGTAATTGGAACCAAATGGGTGTTTAGAAATAAGCTAGATGAAAATGAAATAATTACTAGAAACAAAGCTAGATTAGTGGCTAAAGGGTATAATCAAGAAAAAGATATTGATTTTGATGAAATCTTTGCTCTAGTAGCTAGATTAGAAGCAATTTGGCTATTACTTATATTGTATGCTTTATGAATTTTAAATTATACCAAATGGATATCAAGAATGCATTTTTAAATGGATACATAGCTGAGGAAGTATATGTTGAACAACCATCTGGATTTGAAAGTCATATATATCATAATCATGTTTATAAATTACATAAGCTTTAAAACAAGCCCATAGATAATGGTATGAAAGACTAAGCAAATTTCTAACTGATAATGAATTTGCTAGAGAAAATATTAATAAAATTTTATTTTTTTTTAAAAAAATAAGAACTTATTGGTAGTACAAATTTATGTAGGTGATATTATTTTCGATGCTACTAATAAGAATCTATGCCAAGAGTTTGTCAAGCTTATGTAGGGAGAGCTTGAGATGAGCATAATGGATGAACTGAACTTTTTTTTCAAATTTCAGATCAAGCAAAGTGAAGAGGGGATCTTCATCAACTAAACAAAGTACACAAGAAAAATCTTGAAAAAATTTGGAATGAAGAACTCAAAATCAATTGGCACACCTATAAGCTCCTCTTGCAAGCTTGATAAGGATGAAAAGGGTAAGAAGGTTGATACTAAATTATATAAAGGTATGATAGGATCTTTACTTTATCTTACTGCAAGTAGACCTGACATTATATTTAGTATTTGTATGTATGCTAGATATCAATATGATACTAGAGAATCTCATGCTTTAGCTGTTAAAAGAATAGTTAAATATTTATTTGGAAAACTTAATGCTACACTTTGGTATGATAAATTATCATTTTTAGAATTAATTGGATATACTGATTCTAATTTTGCTAGATGTAAGTTAGATAGGAAAAGCACTAGTGGCACTTGTCAATTTTTTGAGTTAAACTTATTTCATGGTTTAACATGAAACAACACTTAATGGCATTATCTATAGCTGAAGCTGAATATATTGCTGCTAGGAGTTATTGTGCTCAAATCCTATGGATTAAACAATAACTTGAAGATTTTGGCATAAAACTTAATAAAATTATAATAAGATGTGATAATACTTGTGCAATTAATCTAACTAAAAATCTAATTCAACACTCAAAATCCAAACATATTAAAATAAGACACCATTTCATAGATCATGTGCAAAATAATGATGTGATGCTTGAATTTGTTAGTATGGATAAGCAATTAGTAGATACCTTTACTAAACCCCTTAATGAAGAGAGATTTAGTATAATTAGAAGAGAACTAGAAATGTGCTATCACTCAGATTAAGGCCAAAACTAGACTCTCTAGATCCAATAGCTCTCATATGAATTAGAAGTTTCTCTACTGCTCTCTAATGATCCTATCTAGTGAATTTACTCATTGATTTAAAATCATACCTCCTCTCCAAACTTTTAAAAAGATCTCATACTTTATAAGTCTATTAATTTATCAAACCCAATTCTCAACTATCTCTCAATAAGATGCACTAATTCTCTTTTTATGAAAAATCAAAATTTCATACTACTTAACCTAGAGTCGACTCATGATCGACTCATTGTAGACTCCTGCTGGAGTCGACTCATGGTCAAAAATCTAATTTTTTTAAACCCGAGTCCTCTTCTCCTCATCTCACTTCACCCTCTCACTATTGAACCCTAGACTCCTTCCAAAGCTGTAAGGGACCGTCCACTCATACCTCCACCTATCTCCTTTCTGATTGCTCTTGGATTCATCCTTCACCCATGCAGAATGGGTTGGGAGAAAAATCCATGTTGTCCGAAGAAGACTATAGCCGATTGAGCAAAGTGAATCTCCAAGTGATGGTGATTCTGACTATAATGAAGATAACCCCATCCCCTAGTCACCTGCTCCTCCCTCTCCCTTTCTACTGGACCAACAAGTGACAATCGAAAGGAATGTGGATTTTCATTTCTTTGACTAGGAGGGATTGCAAATTAGCGGATGGATTCAAAACTAGTAGTGGGAGTATTTCTTCTCCATCAACCAACCTACCTATCCTCATTTAGTCAGAGAGTTTTATAGATGCATGACTAGGGGAGAGGATGATTTGAAGAGTATGGTGAAGGAAGTCACTTTTTGCCTCACACCTAAAAGACTTAGATAGATTTGGGGTCTGCCCATAGAAGGATTAGCACCGCAGCGCCCATTTGATAGGGATTTTGCCCTTAAGTTGATTACCAGGTTGAGCAATGTAGAAAGAATCAGAAAATTGGAAGAAAATAGTTTGTCCATTGAAATGAGAGTTCTAAGCCACATAGTTGCACGAATTATATTCCCCAAGACTGGCTAATTCGATCTAGTTCTAGATAGAGTTATTGACATTATGGACTATATTGTTTGAGGTATACAACTTAACCTCCCACTATTGATTTTTCGACAGATGAGGGATGGAGTAGGCAAGGCCAAAGCATGTCTCTCTTGTGGTATGGACCTGACCTCAGTCTTTAGGAAGGTTGGTATTGATTTTGAGGGAGAACTTTTTTTACATTTCAGACATACAGACATATATGGAGAGAAAACACTCACTAGAATGGGCTATCGAAAGTTGAATGATAGATGGGTCAAAAGAGCTTATAGATAGGAGAAGCCTCCGATCTGTAATGGAACCAAACCTAGTCAGACTGCAGATGTTCCTCCGGCATAGCCTCCGATTGAGTTAGCTATAGACCCATTCACCACTCTCCCAAATTGATCTACTAGAGTTCATCCCCCACCAGCTCAGACTGATGATGATCAGATGGCCTGGATCATCCACTCTATTTTAGATGGATTGAGATCACCGATGGAGGAGATTCAGAATGAGATAGCAAGGCTAGCATCTAAGGTTGGGCATCTGACTCAGCTTATGGAGCAGAGAGAGAGGTCCAGTATGTCCCCAGAGATGATCACATCACTCTTAGCTTCTATAAGATAGTTGATAGATATCTTGAGAACCCATGCTCCATCAAAATCGATAGCAGTAGCATCAGTAGTAGCAAAGGCAGCAATAGCAGATGCAGCAGCAGCAATGGCTGAGGTAGCAGTATTAGTAACAGTCGTTGAGATAGTTGAGGTAGAGCCAGATATTTTCTTTATCCTGCCTCTAGTTTTTGAGCCTCCTCCCAGTGCATCCGATCAACTACTTACCACACAGCCTCCTTCTAGATTTCTTAGGATATATTTCTGAGCTGGAGGTCCATCCACTCGCACTAGGAGCAGGAGAGTGACTAGAGCCAGCTCCTCCACCACACTGCATATCCCATCTGACTGATCTACTAGGTTATCTTATAGAGGTCTTAGTCTATATCTATATGGTGTATTAGGATTTAGTTATGGTATTAGGACTTAGATATGATATGTTGTTATGATACTTTTTCTTAGAATCTTGTTTGTGTTGTATAGAAGTACTTGTACTGCTTGGGTATCTTTTTGTATACAGTACATCCCCCCATGAACTATATTTTTTTTTATATATGTAAGGATGTTTTCTTTTATATCCTCTTTCTTGCTATTCATTCTTTGATGATGACAAAAATAGGAAGAAAAAGATAAGCATAAAGAAAGAAAGAGCACACAAAAATGAAGGATAAAAAGACAAGCATAAAGAAAGGGGAAGCACATACACAAAAATGAAGGAGAATGAAATAAAGCATAAAAAAAGGAAGAGGAACACAAATAAAATGAAACAAATATAACAAATGATATATATTTTAAAATTCTAAAAATGTGACACATATATATTAAAATCCTGAAAATATGACACAAAATAGGCATAAAATGGCACATCAATAGTACATTCCATAAAATTTTGAAACTTCTAAATTGGTAGCACATTTTACTTTCAATGAATAGAGAGAGAGAGGATCCTTGAAATCAAAATAATAAATCACTACAAAATGGATAAACTTCTATATAATCTAAATTTGCATTGGTTATAGATATGGAATGCTACTTTCTCTACTCTGAATGCTTTTTGAATTTGCAAATGTTATGCATGAACTCAATGATTTTGTTATCCTCAAAAAAGAGAAGATTATTGATCCTAGATATGATTTTGATGAATAACAAAATATTTGAGTCAATTTTTAGTACTAACAATTTGGTTGGAATGTTTAAGACAAAGTTCAGGAAGACGGGAATCTATTTCAATGATGCTCTATGTTTGATTGAAAGAACCAAGAAAGAGGAAAAAAAAGAGATCAAGCAAAATATTTTCGAAGAGTATTGAGTCATGAATCAACTCAAAGAAAGTTTAAAGATAAATTTGGTACGGTTTCAGCATTTGGCACAGATCAGAAGTTGACTCTAGATTGGTAGGAGCCGACTCATGGGCTCAGATGACACTAGGCTCAAAATAGAAGACTTTAGTATGAACCCTATCATAGGAGTTGATCAGGAGTCGACTCATGGAGGAGTCAACTCAAGAAAAGTAGGAGCTGACTCCCATCTTAGAAAAGGCATCAGTCCAAGAACAGAATACTAAATTTTTTATCCCATGACTGGAGTCGACTCACGAAGTTCAGAAGTCGACTCCAGCACGGAGAACTAGCATGGGACATAAATACAAAGAGTTAGAATTTTTCACCCTATAGCTGGAGTCGATTCAAGGCTTTGGGGAATCAACTCCTGAACTTCTGACAACCCCAACGACTAATTTTTAGAACTGCCCAGATTTCATTTTGGATGCTCTAAACGGCTTTTTCTAGCATTCCAATGGCCACAAACCCATTTATAAACTTCTTAACTTGGATTAGAAGGCTTCTAAGATTAGATTAAGACTTGAGAACACAAGATATAAAGGCAAGAAAGTGGAAAATATTAGCAAGATTTTCAAAAACTGTGTACTGTCTAAATAGTGAGCCTTAAAGAGTCTTTATTACTGTTCAACCACTTAACCAACTATGCAATCAAGGTAGTCTCAAGTGAAGGAAGGGAGCATTCATTGCAAAAGCCTTTCAACTACTTAGCTTATGCATCAAAGCCTCAAATCTACTCTTGCATTCTGAAATCTTTGTATTACAAGTTTCAAAGGGCTGAAACTTGGGGAATAGGCTCATCTAAGCCTTAAATTGGATTTGTACAAGCCTAGGAGTGGCTTAGGATTAGATTTTGGTTGGTTAGCTTGTAAAACCAACTGGGTTTAGATTATGAACCCGAAAAGAAAATAATCTTGCTATAATCTTGGAGATTATAATGGAATTCTCAAGAGGAGTGCTTGAGGAGTGGACGTAGGTATTGAGTTTGACATCGAACCACTATAAAAATCTTATAGCTTTGCATGTGTGATTTTCTTTATTAGCTATTATTATTTTTTATTCATTTAATCACTTTATTTTTAGCATAGTAGTATTCTAGTTCTGCAGTTACACTTAGTAATTTAAAAATTTTTGAAAAATCCTATTCACCTCCCTTCCTCTTGGGTTGTTCCTTTAGGAAACATAGGAGTTTGATGTAAGTTTTTTCAACTATTTTTTACTAGTATTTTAATTTTTAGTACAAACTTAGAATAGCTATAACTTTAATTTTTAGGATTGTATGATAGACATTAGATCCCAGCCTATCCTTGAGGGCTCAACTGTACTCATAGATGATGAGATTTGTGATCAAGTGCTTGGTACGAGATCCTATTATGTTAGGAGGCTAGGGTATAGGATCAAAGCTTTCACGTCCTCATGCTCGTCCAAGGTGGACATTCATGCTACCTGCGATGTCCGGCTGGTAGAGATATAAAGATAGGCTGCTGACTTGACTACATGCATTGATGAGTACTAGTTGTTTCAGATGTAGATGATGGAGCGGATGAAATAGATGGAATAAATGATATAGTTGATATAGTAGCAGTAGGTTGGTTCGAGATCCTTCGAGTGCTCCCCTCCGTTGGCCCGTTTTCTTTCTCCAAATGTTGATACTTGATGGCTAGCGACCTATTTTTGTATTTTTTTATTTTTATTTTGGACCTCTTGTAATTATTAAATTTATTTATAATAAAATGATGTAATTTATTATTTGGTTTATTATGTGGATTATTTTTAATTTTATAGATTATAAATATAAAATTTTAAAAATAAAAATTAAAAAATATATATTTATAAAATATTTTTTTAAAAAAATTAATTAAATTTATTTACTTAATTATTTATAACTTAATTATTTATGATGTAAAATTAAAATTTTCATCATAAATATATCCATTATAAATAATTAAATAAATTAAAAAGATTTTTGATAAAAGTTTTTTATCATAAAACATTATTATTAGCAATAAAAATAATATTCCATCATAAAATATTATGTGCGACCCAATTTGTTGTGATGAATCATTAATGACAAAATTTTTTTCATCATAAATAAGCATTAGCGATGGAAATTTAATATTTGCGATCTTTTTTTTGCATTGCAAACAGTCCTTTTTGTTGTAGTGAATCTAGCCCGACCCTAGCTCACGTGGGCTGTATGTTAGGGTCGAGCTAGACCACTTTTTTTCTTTTTTTTTCTTTTCTAGGGTTGGTGGAGGCTTGCAGTATGGAGGCGCGGTGTCAGAGTGCAGGCATGCAGGGTAGCTAGGGGCCAGGCAGCATGAGCGACTAAGGGGCCAAGGTGCGGTGCTGGAGGCATGATGGGCCATGGGGGATGGGGTGTGTAGAGTGTTGTTCCAAGAATTGATTTTGATGATTATAAAGTATTTGAGGGGATTACTAATGAATTTGACTTAGAAAAAGACTTTTTATATTTTAGGGACAAAATCATAATTTTATCAAGTTTTGATCTAAGAGCCTCAAGAGCAAGTATAGAAGATTTCTGATCTTTTGGAGGTAGTCCTATGATTTTTGGATGCATATTTTGGGAGAAAATCAAGTTTGAAGCAAAAGAATCGACCCCTAGGTCGTCCCCTACTGAAATGGGCTGATTTGCATGCCGTCTCTATGCCTAAAGTCCACCCCAGGGTCGATCTCTGCTATTTCGAAGGTCAAAAATATAGAATAATCGATTTTCTGGATTCTATCTTAGAGGTTGACCTCGAGGTCGACCTCTAGCACGTCGATCCCTATGATGGAAATCTTCTGTAATGGCTAATTTTATCCCATTTTGGCAACTTTTAATTATTTTTTTAAGGTTTCCAATAGTTACCAATCTTGCCCAAGATTCTCTCCTCCATCCACTGAAGATTTAAAAGGCTATAAAAAGGAGAAAACATAAGAGATTTCATGAATTCAATTCAGCCCGAAGCAAAAGTCATCTTTAAGCAAAGAAGCTTTCATTTCAAGTTCGCCAACCTCTCAAGAGCTCATTCAAGTCCCCAATAACCTTGAGGGAAATCAGAAAAGCTTCCTCCATTATTGTGAAAAGCATTCTTAAGATTTTATTTGCTCATTAAGGGAGCTAAACTTGTATTTGATTGTTATTAACTCTTATACTCTCCTTTATTATTTTGTTTCAAATTTTAGAGGGGTTCCAAAACTTGGGAGGGTTGATCTGAATCTTAAATCGGAGTGTATAGGGTTGGCTTGTACCCAAAAAATAAGTGTGCTAGCTTGGGATAGCTAGTGTCGGAGGTACCAATGTTGTATTTTGGTTGAATACGTTTAGTAGTTTTGAATTCTCAAGTAGAAGCTTAGGAAGTGGATGTAGGTGCAAGAAAAGCACCGAACCACTATAAATCTTTATTGTTTATGGTATGCTTGCTATCTTTCTTTTCTTAGTTTATTAAATTCTTGCTTTCTAATCTTTTATATTATTATCTAATCTAAATTGCTTTATACACATAACTTGCATATCATCATTCAATCTTGATATCTTTAAATTAGCTTTAAAATTTTAAAAATCCAATTCAACCCCCCATTTTGGGTTGTATAGCTAGGCAATAAGTGGTATCAGAGCTTAGTGCTCTAGTCCTACTTTGATTTAACCATCAAGATATTGAAAAACATATAGGATTTCATGCATAGATTTCAAAACTTTTTCGAAATATAGGGTAGTGGAAGACATAGATTAAACTATTTAATCTACAACATGCATATAACAAAATTATAAAATCCTACATCAAGGATCTATAACATATTATGATATAAATATAAATCTAAAATTAAATTAATCAGAAGTGGTATTGATCACATCAATACCTAGATCTAAAATAATTCTAGATCTAATCTTAGATCACATCTAGATTACCAAGAAATCAGATCTCTTACCTTTGCGTGGGTCGAGAACTCCATGGTTAAATCTATTGTTGCCTTTGGAGCCACACAAGCATCCAACCTCTACAGGTGATCCACACAAACCTACAACACAGATCGAAGATTCGTCGAACGAAGATCCGCTCAAAGTGCAAGCTTCTCACAAATCCCCCCTAATGGTTAATCAAACACATGTTCTTCAAATCTCTTGGATAGTCTAAGAGATGAAGAACATGAGGCGGAATAAGAAAGAAATCTAATTCTTGGATCTCCCAAAAATTAGAAAATAAGAACATGAAAAAATAAATTCTAAGAGAAGACAAATCTTCTCCTTCAGGACATCAACGGTTGATGTCCTGAAAACATCTCTATGCTAGGACAAGAGGAGACCTTCTCTAGAATTTTTCTTAAGTTTCTAGATCTAATATTTCTAATTTTCACCATATAAAATTTCTACAAAAATTGGAGAGGAAAAGTTCTCCAAGAAATCCTAAGAGAAGACCTATC
The DNA here is from genome assembly GCA_006176705.1 of Cocos nucifera. Lineage (NCBI taxonomy): Eukaryota > Viridiplantae > Streptophyta > Magnoliopsida > Arecales > Arecaceae > Cocos > Cocos nucifera. The sequence continues at coordinate 54,371 of QRFJ01000694.1, forward strand.
TTCTCTTCTCCTTCTCTCATTAGGACATGATCAGATCATGTCCAAAAAATTAACACCATGCTCCAACAACTTGAAGCACTCATCTCCATACCCAAACCTTCTCTCTCTATCTTAGATTTTTATCATATAAAAATTATAAATAAAATAGAAAGAGAGAAACATAAAAAAAAATATAAGAGAAGATAATCTTCTCTTACCATGTCTCTTCAAGACATCAACCTTTGATGTCTTAATTGAAGGATCTTTGCCATGAATCTTGGCACCACAAATCCTCCATGATATCTCCTCCTTTTTCTCTAATTTTTTTATGATTTTTTTGGGATTTATTACATCCTCTAACAATTTAAAAGAGGCATCCACCTTTTATTGCATGACTAGGTCAAAACCTAGTCAAAGGAGGACTTCTATGGGGTGTCCAACTCTTGGACGCCCCTCTCTTGATTTTTTTCATGAGAACCATCAAATCCACATCCCAAAGACCTAGGAGAAGGGTGGAGAAGTTAAATAAGGTGTGGGTTAGGTGGGCACACAAGAGGGGAAGAAGTTTTGGTCAAAGGGGACTCTTCCAAGTAGGAAACAAATCCCAACTTCTTCCAAGTTTTGACCAAGTCATGACAAATTCTCAAAAATATGAATTATGGGGCATGGAATGTCTTCTTGGGCATGGGAATACATGTAGAAAAATTAGAAATTAATTAAGGTGGGCATGAGGTCTTAGGCATAAGAGAAAGAGAGAGAATCCCAGTCCAACTAGGACTTCTCTTGTTTGACTAGGTCAAAATAGTTTTGAATCCAATTTAAATTCCATTTAAATTAGATCAAATATAACCTAATTAAGGATGACCTTAGTCTAACTAGAAGCCTAATTAAATCAGATTAAATCAAGATTTAAATCTGATTTAAATGCTAAGTCAATTAGGTGCACCCAAGTCCTCGTCAAACAAAAAGTTATTCTTTATTGCAATTGGCTTATCCAATAAACCAACTAGACTTAATCTAATTAAGTTCAAACTAATTCTAATTGAATCTAATTCAATTAGGCTTGATCTTAGTTCGATTGCTCAATTAGATTGAGCCAATTAGTAATCCAATTACTAATCGATCCTCCTGCAACACTTGCATTATGTCAAACATCAATCCTATTGATGGATTGACCTTAGAACGATTCTCAATCATTAATTAACCATCTGATCGAGTTACAAGCATTAATGTGTATGACTCCATTGGTTCGAACCTAAGTCGATAGCATAGAAACTGATTCTTGTACTAATCAAAATGACCATCTAGCAATGATACCCAACGTCCGGATAGATCAAATGTATGCAAAGCAACATTCTTAGAATCCTAGCCTATGGTTATCATATAATTCATCCATTTGACCAATAATGCTCAAGATGACTTTGAGTACACTATCAGCACTCATACAAGTCATCACTATTGTATCTCAAAATTTTGCAAATCATGTGACACCTCATAAGGATTACCCAAGCCTAGGTTTCGCTAAATCGAAATACAGCGAGTTATTCTCTTTCTGAAGTTAATCAGAAGTGATCAATCCCATCTTGACTCACACACCGACTTTATAAATACTTGACTGTACCAAAAAATCTTTCAAACCTATATTAGAAATATAGACAGTCCGGCACCAAAGTACAGTAAGTTGCTTGCAAGTCACTGTGGTGATCTCATATTAGAGGGACACTTATACCCATTGGCCTTAGCTAGCTACTCTTGATAGTAGAGTGCTACATTGATCAGGTTCAATACATATGTACTCCTACATCTCACCTGGATGCCATACCAGTATCTCCACACCACTTGGTTATGAGGACAACCAATGCATATGGCATACAATGACCTACACTCAATAAGTTATCATCCTTATTAATAACTTATCATTTGATCATGAATAATTTAAGAACCATCCAATAAATCCTTTTTTATTGATTGATTATGATTCTAAGGACTTCATCATAATTTAGGAGTTCTTTTAAGGATGATAGAACTTTTATGATGAATCAGCCAAATAACTATTATTACTAGATAATTCATATACTAATTCCAATCATTTACTACTTAGATGATTGGCTTTAGGACACATTTTTCAACAACTCCCACTTGGACTAAAACCAATCAAAACAATATCAAATGTCCTATCTTCCACTTGAGTTCATAGAACTTCTTAGTTCCGAGGCCTTAGCAAATAGGTCGGTCAAGTTCTCCTTTTTCATCGATCTTCTAAAGATCGATGTCATCCTGATAAAAAATCAAAGGTGATAGCAATGCAGAATATGCTGATTCTTTAGTTCTTTAGTCTGAGTTACGGCTCCAGTGCTACGATAGGACTGGACCATCGGTAGAGGGTACCACTCCCAATCTACTAATGAACCTTAGTAACTATATAGCTTACATGGCAGCATCATATGCCACGATGTCTCTACATCACTAACTGAATAGGCTAAAGTATCCTGCTTGAAATCTTTCCAGCAGATTGCTCCTATAATTAGGGTATGAGCCAACGTTCTCTAGTTGTCATCTTATTCTGACTGAAATTAAAACATCCACATATTTTAAGTCAGTACTTCCATATTTGAGTCACTAGATCTTAGTATTTTCTAAATACTTAATAATTATCTATACAATCTTCTAGTGGCTCTCACTTGGATCAAATTGGTATCTGCTTACTACCTCTATTGAATATACTATGTCGGTCACGTACATGGAGAAATAAGATGATAGCTAAATCTTTATTCTTTGCAATGCTGAGATGTCATTCTCGATTAAGAGAATTTCATCCATAGACAACACAAGGAATAACACTACAAAATATTTTGTCCAATTATAAATATAGAATTTGTCTTTGTTCATAACAAAGGCATACGTTCAAAATGTACTAATTTTGAGGTAATAGCCAAACGGATTTTAAGATCTTTACCTTCCCGTCTGTGCTACTCTGATCCTTTTAAAAATCCATTCACACCCAATAGATTTTATCCCTTCAAATGAATCAACTAGTGTCCATATACTATTGATTTCCATGGACTTCAATTTGGATCATGTGGCTTCAAATCACTGCATTGTATCCCTATAGGTGATTGGATCCTTATTGTTCTCATCGAGCTCAATAGGATCGCCATTCTAGATCTAAATACTGAAGTATATGTCTAGCTGATGCGACACTCTACTGGATCTTCTTAAAGATGATACTTTAATGGACTCCAGATTTGATCTGATGAAATTCAATTCTGTAGGTTTACTAGATTATGTTGGTTCTTTTCTACCAGTCAAACTTTTTCAAGTTCAACTTGATAGGCATCAGTTTCTTCTCTAAGAAACTCCTTTCTAAAAGGAATGCCCTACTGTTGATGAACATCTTATGTTCTTTAGTATAGTAGAATTAATAACCCTTAAATACTTATTGGATCAGGATCCAAGTTTATCTATGTGTAACTATATGACATAGGCCGATCAACTCCAAATCCAAAAGTGAGAGAGTCTAGGTCTATGTTTGATCCATATCCCAAATGGAATCTATGTGATAGATTTACTCAAAACCTTTTTCAGAGTAAAACTAGTAGCCACAAGAGCATAACCCTAAAACAGGCAGACAAGTGAACTCTATAGTAGATTGAACCATGTCTAAAGTTCAATTTCTTCTTTTAAATACACTGTATTCCAAAAAGAAATTCACTTGAGAGACAATCCAATTCTCTCCTAGATATGTCAAAAACTCACTAAATAAGTGTTCGCCTGCTCGATCCAATCGAAGAGTTCTAATACCTTTTCAGTTTGTTTTTATATTTCATTATTGAATCATTTGAATATTTCAAATAATTCAGGCCAGATGCACCCATGCCTAGATATGTTGTCTGTAATGAAATATTAGTATCTTCCTTTGGCACTTAAGTTCATAAGTCCACATACATCACTATGTATGAAACTTAGAACTTTATCGGCTCCTTAACCTTTTTCAGTAAAAGATGACTTTATCATCTTCCCAAGAAGACAAGATTCACAAGCTATCAATGATTCATAATCATTGATGTTTAGGTTTTCCTCTCAAGTTAACCCATTTATCCTATTCCTATCAAGATGACTAAGCCTATAATACTAAAGATAGATATTCATGACATAATCTAACTTGGGTGTGTATATTATACTTAATAGACTGTATAAATATTAAATATCATTTCTTTATTATCCATGTATTACTGTAATATTATTCATAATAATATTATAATAATCTTCTTTATTGATAAATGATAACCATTTCTGACCAAAAGGCCATCCGAGATCATATTTATCATAAACGATGGACAATAGTGACAATTACTCAAAATGACATCTATTGAAAATAAGCTTGACAAATCCTAAAGCTAGGATTGGAACAAGACTTCCATCCCCAATATTCAGGTATTTCTCACCATTTTTAAATATCCCACTTACTTATAGTCTTTGCAATAAATTGCATAAAACTATCGGCATCTAATACCCATGTAGTAGAATTATTTATAGAAAAATTTTAAGGTGTTATCATATAGCAACTTTTGCTCTTTTCTCTTGTTCAGCTTGTTATGGTCAAGTGAAGCAAGACAATTCTTCCTATGATCCTACTTCTAACATTAGAAGCACTAGGCCTGATTTGGGTTAATCTTGGACTAATTGTTTTGACTAGACTTTGAACCCCCAATACGAATTCATTCGTACTGCTGAATCAAATTCAACTCTCGATACTAATTATCGAAGTTGGGTCCCATAAGTCATCACTATCTAACAGTGATAGGAGCAATTAGGGTTTAGTCTTAATTTGAGAAAAGAGAACATTAACCTAAGTATATGAATTATATTAAGCCTAAAGACTTGGACTTTAGTCTAAAGGTTCTCCCACTATTTTAGTCGAATTGATAGCCTCTACCTCCAATTCGAAGAATTACTTTAATTCCTTAGTAGGTACGAGAATCCACATAGACTGCACACAAGCCCAACTATGGTTGGTCAATCCATGTACATCTAAGGATATGTTCATAACCAATTGTTTCTCCAAACAACTTCTAGTAATTTAATTTTGCCCCAAAAATCTAATAAGTAAGGTATGGCCTCCACTGTAAGGATCCGATTAGGTCCAACAATTAACATGAGCATACTTGGTGCATCTAACTAATGAATGATTAAGTCCAACTATGGTTGGTCAACCTAACCACCATTAGAGAGACACATCCAAGTCGTCATATGATGAATGATAATTCCATTAGTCAACAAGCACCAGGCCTATGGGCCTCCAATGATTATTGAGTTAATGGACTCATTATCAAACACCTTAATGGGAGGCTATGATTTGGTTATCTTCATAACTTCCATCATTTTAAAGACCTAATAATTTTAGAGAATTTAAATTATTAGTGATTTAAGGATAGAAAGGACATGGACCAATTTGCTCCCATTGACTTCACCAAGTCAAGTCTCCCATTAACTTCACAAGTCATTGATGAGGATTATGATTAATTTTGGTTCATGGGCACCTATATCTATCTCACTGAATGAAATCAGTCTCACTGATTTTCTATATGACATGGGTTAGCTCGAATCAATAAGCAACCTAATCGAAATCTGATTAACCACATTGGCCAGGTAAGTAAGATCGGTGGGAAGGTCTGCCAAGGCTTGCCTTAGATACCATAAAAAATGGTCAGGTAAGTAGGCTGCTAATTAAAAATCATCAGTCTGAAATGCCAGACTTACCTTAGATACCAATTGGTTTGTCAGATTGATTTGATCTGCCTAATGACTCAGACTTGACCATTGAGCCACGATCAGGTCCATTTGTTAGGTGGACTTTGATCAACTACAACTATTGAATTGATCTATAGAAAAGAAATGACCTAATTCTAATTAACTATTAATTAGATTTAATCAATTTTTTAACTACGTCCATATTTAATTTAACCCTAGGTCTAACCCAGTTAATGACCTGATCAAAACTAACCCATTTAACCTTTAACCCAAGTTTTATGAAATTATCGTAGGATCTTCAAATCATAAATCTAGATCCTAAGCAATCACTTAATTCTCAATTAAGTTCAAAGTTTGGGTTTATGGAACCTTAGAACTAGTTCTGATTTTATTATTTGAAATATTTTAAAATTATAAATATTTACATTGAATCATATTCAATATATGATTTTAGATCTAATTTATTTCATTATTTAGATCATGTCCTAAGATTTCAAATCTAAAATTTTATAGAAAATAAATTTTTAATTTAAATTTTATAAAATAAATATATAATACATATACATTCTAGATTCAAAATAAAAATTATATATCAACATATACAATAGGAGGATCTAGATCTAAACATAAAATACATCATATGGATGAGATCATAAATTATTTAAAATTAGATTTAAAATTTAAAAATAAATTATAAATTATTTTAGATCTCATCTAACATATTTATGATTTAGCTTTCTTGGATCAGCATATACTAAGATAACCTTTCTACTGTAAGGGGTAAACCTTACAGCAGGACAACCTTATGGCAGTATGTGCAATCATGATATTATTTAGATCTAATCTAAATAATCTAAAATAGATTAAATATCTATTTAATTTTAAATTTAAATTAAAAATTTGAATCATAAATTTTTTTAGATCTAATCAAAATTATTCATGATTCAGATTCAGATCAGCACATACTAGGACAACCTTTTCATTATAAGGGGTTAAACTTACAACAGGATAACCTTATGGCAATATGTACGATCTTTAATTAATTTTAATTTTTAGATTTAATCTAATACAAACATGATCATGTTATAAAGGAACCTAGATGCTCTGATACTACTGTAGAGAAACATGTAGGATTTCATGCATAGATTTCAAAACTTTTTCGAAATATAGAGCGACAGAAGACATAGATTAAACTATTTAATCTACAACATACATGTAATCAAATTATAAAATCCTACATCAAGGATCTATAACATGTTATGATATAAATATAAATTTAAAATTAAATTAATTATAAGTGGTATTGATCATATCAATACCTAGATCTAGAATAATTCTAGATCTAACCCTAGATCGCATCTAGGTCACCAAGAGATCAGATCATTTATCTTTATACGGATCAAGAACTCCATGGTTAAATACATTTTTGTCTTTGAAGTCACACAAGCATTCGACCATTATAGGTGATCCACACAAACCTGCAATACAGATCGGAGGTTCGTCGAATGAAGATCTGCTTGAAGTGCTAGCTTCTTGTGGATCCCTTCTGATGATTAATCAAAAATATGTTCTTCGGATCTCTTGGATACTCCAAGAGATGAAGAATATGATGAGGAATAAGGAATAAATCTAACCCTTGGATCTCTCAAAAATCAAATAATAAGAACATAAAAAAAATAAATCCTAAGAGAAGACAAATCTTCTCCTTTAGGACATCCATGGTTGATGTCCTAAAAACATCTCTATGCTAGGACAAGAGGAGACCTTCTCATTTATGATTTTTCTTAAGTTTTTAGATCTAATATTTTTTATTTTCATCATATAAAATTTTTACAAAAATTGGAGAGGATGTTAGATATATGTGCCCTAGAAGCCAGAATTGGCTGACACTTGTAATACACTTCTAGGGGCAAAATTATAATTTTGACTATAATTAATGAAATGGGTTATTTTCTATCACACCTGTGTATTTAGTGTCTGTGATACATCCTTTGAGTTAATGGTAATGATAATTCATATTTTCAAGAGTTGAAAATTTAAGACATGAATAATCATTATTAACTCATAAACAGCTCCCGACCATAGGATCATCACGAGGATGGTGATTGATCCGGAAGGTTGGTGTACGATCGCTTCTCTTTAGTAGATGAGTCTTGAGTCTACGGTGTGGAGACACCGAAGCGAGAGTACAGGTACTCGTTAGAGAACGAGGGCACTGAGCGTGACCACCTCGAGTAGTCATTAGGCAGTCTACCTTCTCGTCAATGACTGACTCGATGCTGCAGTAGTGTGTCTGGTTCTTTGACCTGAGATGCATCGGCAGTTCACCTTGAGGGTGTTATAGTTTGACTACACCATTACTCGGTCTCCTAGCCATATGGAACCCTGAGGTGTATGTTGGCTATAGCATGTTCATTGTAGGAACTGGATTGCATCAAGATGGGATCTATCTACCTCGGTGGTAGAGGAGTAGCCCTATGATGATCATGAGAATCAAGTTCAGAAATCCATGGCCATGGTAGAGTGAAATAATAGAAAGAGTTTCTATTTAGATTTTCACATTGGACTCGAATCGAATGATTACATCATATGACAGAGACTAGGGTTTGACGAGTTCACCTTAACCCTAATCTGATCGGGGCTCAAGATAGAAGAACTGAATCACACAGGTAGCTGCACCAAGAGGTTCACATTCAGCTCTGATGGGTTGCCACCATATACTGCTAGGTGTCACTGGTGGATTTTGGGAGCAATTAGAATGATTTAGATGATCGATCATTCTAGCTGTTCGAATCAGAAGAGTTCTGATCCATCGAAAGGAGTTTCGATGATGTCGATGATAGAGATCATGACATATCCCATTACCATATAGAACTGAACCTAACTGGGTCACACAAACAAGGGTTTGAATCTGGTGATCATCAATTGAACTGATCTAGTTCAATTGATCTGAATGAGATTCAATTAGGTTCAAGGAAATCGTGCTAGCACTCGATTGAACCTAACGTTCTTCTTTTACTATCACAAATAAGTTGTCCTGACTGAGCCAAAGGAGTTTGTGCTCAATCAGAGGCCTTCATATGGTCTGACTGGAGGTTGTCCAAGTCAGAATAGGTTGTCTTATTTGTAAGACATTACCTGCCATTTTTGGTCACCTGCCATTTCTTGTTCTTTGACTTTGGTCAAAAGTCTACCTTTGACTGGTCAAACATTGACCATTCACCCTTTGACTTTTGACCACATGTCATGCACCTATTGGAGAGCTGGTGGGGGCCTGTCCCCCTGCCAGAACCTGGCAAGGAGAAGGGCGCACGCCAAGGGTGGCGTGAGCCCAAGTAGGAGGCGCCTAGGAGTCCTTGTTGGACAAGGACTCCACCTCCCTTTTGGATTCCAATCAGAGTTCTACTAAGAATCCAGTTTGACTGGTCTTAGGCGCCCTCTAAGGAGGAATCCAGGGGTCTCTATTCCAACCAATCAGATTTAGATCTGATTTCACAAAGGGTTGTGATTGGTTGAGAGGAAGAGGAGTTGGATCACAAGAGGTCTATAAATAAGACCCTGCGCCCAACCCTAATCCTAAGTGAAAGAGAGATTTCCCACGCCCCAAGGCTGCCTCTCCCCTCCTTCTCCATGCCATAGTCTCTTCTCCCCTTGCTCTCCACGTCCAAAAGGTGTTTTGGACTTTGGTTGGTGCGATTCAGATCAAGGAAAGGCGATCAAAAGCAAGAAGGTTGCGCTGCTGCAAAAGGACGACTGCAGATCTTCAAAAGAGTTTTGAAGATCCTCCAGATCAGATCCAGATCTAATTTTTGCAGGTGTGATAGAGAAGAAGAGGTTCTCCAGATCCAACCCGAGTGGATACCGGTAGAGGCCAGGCGCTTGCGTGGCTACGATCCAGAACCTTCCACTGCAATCAGGATCATCTACAGGGTAATAGGATTACCCAAATCAGGTAAATTAAATTTGATTTAATTTATCTTATTTTATTTTATTTATTAAAATAATAATAATCAGATCTGAAATATATCAAGATCTGATTGAGATCAAGAGAAAATTTTTGAAATATATCTCTTGATCTAATCAGATCTGGACGAACCTGGACCGGGAAATCAGGATTTCCCTTCAACTGGTATCAGAGCCATGGTTCTAAATTGTTTAGATCTAATTTTAATTTTATTTTAATTAGAAAATAAAGTGATTTCAGATGTCACATGAGATGTGATCAGATCTGAAATTAGAAAAATTAAAATTAAATAATTTGGATCTAAGAACATGAAGATATGCATGACTAGTTCTAGAATAGAATAGTTCTATAGAATAGTTTTGCATGTCTTTGATTTAATCTGATTAAATCATATTTTAGATCTTCTTATTTACTGTTTTCTGATATTATAAGTGTTATAATAACATCTGATAAATAGCAAATAAAAATTATTTAATTTTAAATATCATATGAGATATGATAGATGCATGACTAGACTAGTTGTAGAATAGTTCTACATAATTGTCTAGATTAGAATTTATTTTGATTAGATCAATTTAAATCTAATTTTTCAGATTATTATGTGATAATTTAGATCTGAAAACATGCATGATTTGATACATGAGATGTATGCAAAATATGCCTTGATTAGATCTAAATTTGTATATGAGATATATGATATAGATCTATAACTGTTTTGTAGATTTACATGTTCCTGATTAAGGCGTTCCTCTTGGCCGTCCGGTCATAAGAACGAAGAAGGGTTTAAAGGCCCTCTCTTCCCATTCGATGGGGTGTTCTTATGACGTGTAGGGGTGCTGCGTGTTCGTCCTTAATCAGAAACCCAAAACTTACTTTCTGCAAAACCCTAGATCCTGAAACCCTAGGATTTATTGTGCATATTTTGTTTATGAACCCAACTTAATTAAGAATTAAGTTTATGGAATATTAATTAGGTCTAAAATTGAGAATTTCAGATCTAAGATATATTCATAATACTGGGTTCAGGCTTGGGTAGCTCAATTAGGTCTAAGCGGTTGATCAAACCGAATCAAGAGTTGGTTAGATGGGATCAACAATGCTTAAATTGACCAGCCTAATAGGATTAAGTCTGGGTCAAGATCGAGTCACGATCAAGCAAGACCTAATTAGGCTCAGAGGTTAGAGTCTGGATTGTAGGCTAACCCAATTGGTTCTGACTCAATAATTTGGTGTCTAAGGTAAGTTTGGCACAGACGACCGACTGGTTTTTAATTGGAAGCTACTCGACCTGAATGCGTTCTTGTGCGAGTTAACGGCATATTCCTTCCACCGGTCTCACTTACCTGGCCATATCTGTTGACACAGTTCTGATCTGAGGTGGTCAATAATCCGAGCTGACCCATGCCACTAGGTTAGTCATAATTGTTATGACTAAGCCAAGTCTAGTTTAATGAGACCTGAATCAATTCTCCCTAAGAAAAGATTAAGTCCGAGGTCTTCCACCATTGTAGACGTGCGGGCTCTTCCCGGGGTTGATTGTTCTCGGCTGGATACAGTGGCTCAGTTGCACCGGGAAGATGCAACCATGTCTATTAGGCATTGGATGCTATGGGCTGGAGGATGAGTTGGGCTCAATATTCCGGATACGGTGAGAGACCCAATTAGGAACCCAGTCTATGCAAATGGTGGGTCTGACTTAACTAAGGAGTGGATCAATATTCCGGATACGGTGAGATTCATGAATTAGAGACCAAGTTTGGGTGCACCATGATTAGAGAATCATTGAACAAGAGTTGTTCACTCATTGGCTAACCCATCACCAATAACTGTTAGGTGAGGTGATGAGTCAGTTGGTGAGACCGCACCACCCACTAGAAATCATCAATCGCGGAGATTTTCGCATCTCTACAAAGGGAGTGTAGGGATCCGAGAAAATAGTGGGAGCTAATTTGTTTAAAAATAAAATCCCTAAATAAATTGGTCAAGTCAAAATTACAGTATCTAACTAGAATCTTTGACTCTCTACAGAAAAATGTCTGTGTCCAACCCACTGGCACGTATCCTAGACACACATAGACTGACTGGACCCAATTATAAAGATTGGCTCAGGAACTACAAAATTGTTTTGGGTTCAGAGAAGTTAACACATGTTTTGGACCAGGACCCTCCCACCTTATCAGCTCGTCCATCCACTGAACAGAGAGCGTCTCTGGAAAAATGGATTGACGAAGACAATAAGGCCAGATACTACATGTTGGGCTCGATGTCTGATGAGCTCCAGCGCCAACATGAAGATATCGAGACTGCTCGCCAAATGTTGGCTCACCTGCAGGAGATGTTTGGTGAACAGAGTCGCGCAGCCAAATATCAAGTCACGAAATGACTTTTTAAGGCTAAGATGCGTGATGGGCAGTCAGTCCAAGATCACTGTCTGACAATGATCAAGGACATGGAAGAGCTTGAGAAGCTCGGTGTGAAGTTGGACTTGGATTTGCAGAACGATATTATTCTGCAATCCTTGACTGATGCATATGGGCAATTCATCATGAATTACCACATGCATAAACTTCAAAATTCCTTGGCCAAGTTGATGAATATGCTGGTTACCGCTGAGCTTTCTATGAAAGGTTCTAAAGGCTCAGTTCTTGCTATGGAACGAACTTCTTCCAAAAGAAAGTCTTATGGAAAGAAAAAGAAGTCTGTGAAAAAGCAAAAGGTAGAAGGATCAAAGAAGAAGAAGGCAGAATCGAAGAAGAAGGTCGATGGCAAAGGAAAGTGTTTCCATTGCAACAGCGATGGCCATTGGAAGTGGAACTGTCCTACTTACCTGGCCACCCTGAAGAACAAGAAGGAAGGTCCTTCTGGAGGTATGCTCGTTATTGAGTCTAACCTTACGGTTTCTTCTGCATCCAGTTGGGTGCTTGACTCTGGTTCTAGTGCTCATCTGTGCACTTCTATGCAGGGTCTTGAGGATAGCAGGAGGCTGAGGGATGGAGACATGATCCTATGCATCGGTAATGGAGCAAGAGTTGCTGCAGTAGCCGTGGGAACATACCCTCTTCGATTACCATCTGGTTTAGACTTAGTTTTAAAAGACTGTTATTATGTGCCTGCAGCTAGCAGGAATTTGATTTCTGTTTCATGCTTAGCACAAGAAGGTTATGTGATCACCTTCTTTAAGGACCATTGTAACATTCTTTATGAAAGAAATAAAATTGCAAATGGTTTCCTTGTTAATGGTCTTTATCAGTTGCATATTGATGTACCTGTTTTAACTATCGAGCAAAACGTGAATGCCAAACGACCTAGGGATAGTCCAAACGACAGATATCTATGGCACCTGAGATTAGGTCATATAGCAGAAGATAGGATTAACAAATTGGAGAAAAATGGGCTATTGAGTCCATTGACTTTTGAGTCATATCCAACTTGTGAATCTTGTCTTCAAGGCAAAATGACTAAACTCCCTTTTGTTGGACATGGGGAGAGGGCCACAGATCTCCTTGCCCTAGTACATACTGATGTGTGCGGCCCATTCGATGTGCCGGCTAGAGGCAATTTTGTCTACTTCATTACCTTTATCGATGATCTGTCTAGGTATGGGTATGTGTATCTTATGAGACACAAGTCAGAAGCCTTTGAAAAGTTCAAAGAATTCAGACATGAAGTAGAAAAACAAACTGGAAAACCCATTAAGGTTCTTCGATCAGATCGAGGAGGTGAATACCTTAGTCGGGAATTCCTAGACTATCTTAAGGAAAATGGCATAGTCTCTCAATGGACTCCACCAGGAACACCTCAACTCAATGGGGTTTCAGAATGGAGAAATCGGACTCTATTGGATATGGTTCGATCCATAATGTGCTTCACAGACCTCCCAGATTTTCTTTGGGGACATTCGTTATTAACTTCAATCTATTTACTGAATAGGGTTCCCTCTAAAACCATTCCTACCACACCGTATGAGATATGGCACGGTAAGAAACCAAGTCTGAGTCATCTCAGAATTTGGGGTTGTCCGGCTTATGTCAAAAGACAACAAGTGGACAAGTTAGAGTTTAGGTCCTTTAGAGCTCGATTCATAGGATATCCTAAAGAGTCATTAGGATACTATTTCTACATTCCAGAAGACCACAATGTGATTGTGAGTCGACATGCCATATTTCTTGAAAAATAGTTTATTCAAGATAGTGGCATTGGAAAGCAGATTAAGCTTGATGAGAAAGTCTCACAAGCAGAACGAGCTAAGGACCAAGTGGAACCAAATCAGGTTGAGCCAATAAGAACACTACCTCCTCCACCTCGTAGATCGGAAAGAGTTTTCCCATCCCCCTGAAAGATACTTAGGTATTATTTCAGAGGATGTAGAGGAAATGTTCCTCATAGGTAATGGTGCTCATGGTGATGATCCCAAAACCTACAACGAGGCGATATCAGATATCGACTCCGAGAAATGGCTTGAGGCAATGAAGTCAGAAATTGACTCGATGTACTCAAACCAAGTCTGGACCTTGGTAGATCCATCAGAAGGTATAGTACCTATTGGGTGTAAATGGATCTTCAAGAGAAAGATTGGTGCAGATGGGAATGTGGAGACATTCAAGGCTAGACTAGTGGCAAAAGGTTATAGTCAATGCGAAGGCATTGACTATCAGGATACCTTTTCCCCGGTAGCTATGCTAAAATCCATCCACACATTGCTTGCCTGTTGCAGCCTATTTCGATTATGAAATATGGCAAATGGACGTGAAAATGGACATTCCTAAATGGATATCTTGAGGAAGATATCTATATGGAACAGCCGCTAGGTTTCACATCCAGTGATACTGATCACAAGGTTTGCAAGCTGCAAAGGTCCATATATGGACTTAAGCAAGCATCTCGAAGCTGGAACACTCGTTTCAATGATGTGATCAAAAAGTTTGGTTTCATCAAAAATGAAGAGGAACCATGTGTTTTCAAAAGGGTCAGTGGGAGCGCTGTTGTCTTCCTCGTATTGTACGTGGATGACATCCTCCTTATTGGGAATGATATTCCCATGTTGACATCAGTCAAGATGTGGTTGTCCAAGGAATTCTCCATGAAAGACCTAGGTGAAGCATCCTTTATTCTAGGAATTAAGGTCTATAGGGATAGACCGAATAGGATGCTAGGACTTTCACAGAAGATGTACATAGAGAAGTACTAAAGAGGTTTAGTATGGAAAACTCTAAGAGGGGATTAATACCCTTCAGACATGTTATTCATCTTTCCAAGAAGATGTGCCCCAGCACACCTGAGGAAATAGAATGCATGAGCAAGATCCCTTATGCTTCTGCAATAGGGAGCCTCATGTATGCCATGCTATGTACACGACCTGATATAGCCCATGCTGTGAGTGTCACAAGCAGATATCAGTCAAATCCAGGTGAAGAACACTGGACTTCTGTGAAATGTATCCTTAAGTACTTGAGAAGAACTAAGGATATGATGTTGGTCTTTGGTAATGGAGAACTCCAAGTTCAGGGATACACAGACTCGGACTTCATGTCCGATATAGATGATCGAAAGTCGACATCTGGAAGTCTGTTTGTGTGCAATGGTGGAGCTGTCAGCTGGAAGAGTTCCAAGCAAACTGTGATAGCAGATTCCACCATGGAAGCAGAATATATAGCTGCATCAGAGGCTGCAAAGGAAGCGTTCTGGTACAAAAGTTTGCTGCAGAAATTAGAGTAATGCCATCAGATGCCATTCCTCTTTACTGCGACAACAATGGCGCCATAGCCCTTGATAAGGAGCCGAGGTCTCACCAGAAGTCCAAGCACATTGAGCGGCGATATCATCTCATCCGCGATTACCTTGAGAAAGGTTACGTTGAGGTCAAGAGAGTCAACTCCACAGATAATGTGGCAGACCCACTTACAAAGCCGTTGGGCCAAGCAGAAGATCGAAGCCCACCTTGAGAAGATGGGACTTAGACTTGTAGCCAATTGGCTTTAGGACAAGTGGGAGATTGTTAGATATATGTGCCCTAGAAGCCAGAATTGGCTGACACTTGTAATACACTTCTAGGGGCAAAATTGTAATTTTGACTATAATTAATGAAATGGGTTATTTTCTATCACATATGTGTATTTAGTGTCTGTGATACATCCTTTGAGTTAATGGTAATGATAATTCATATTTTCAAGAGTTGAAAATTTCAAGACATGAATAATCATTATTAACTCATAAAATGCTCCCGACCATAGGATCATCACGAGGATGGTGATTGATCCGGAAGGTTGGTGTACAATCGCTTCTCTTTAGTAGATGAGTCTTGAGTCTACGGTGTGGAGACACCGGAGCGAGAGTACAGATACTCGTTAGAGAACGAGGGCACTGAGCGTGACCACCTCGAGTAGTCATTAGGGAGTCTACCTTCTCGTCAATGACTGACTCGATGCTGCAGTAGTGTGTCTGGTTCTTTGACCTGAGATGCATCGGCAGTTCACCTTGAGGGTGTTATAGTTTGACTACACCATTACTCGGTCTCCTAGCCATATGGAACCCTGAGGTGTATGTTGGCTATAGCATGTTCATTGTAGGAACTGGATGGCATCAAGATGGGATCTATCTACCTCGGTGGTAGAGGAGTAGCCCTATGATGATCATGAGAATCAAGTCCAGAAATCCATGGCCATGGTAGAGTGAAATAATAGAAAGAGTTTCTATTTAGATTTTCACATTGGACTCGAATCGAATGATTACATCATATGACAGAGACTAGGGTTTGACGAGTTCACCTTAACCCTAATCTGATCGGGGCTCAAGATAGAAGAACTGAATCACACAGGTAGCTGCACCAAGAGGTTCACATTCAGCTCTGATGGGTTGCCACCATATACTGCTAGGTGTCACTGGTAGATTTTGGGAGCAATTAGAATGATTTAGATGACTCAATCATTCTAGCTGTTCGAATCAGAAGAGTTCTGATCCATCGAAAGTAGTTTCGATGATGTCGATGATAGAGATCATGACATATCCCATTACCATACAGAACTGAACCTAACTGGGTCATACAAACAAGGTTTGAATCTGGTGATCATCAATTGAACTGATCTAGTTCAATTGATCTGAATGAGATTCAATTAGGTTCAAGGAAAATCATGCTAGCACTCGATTGAACCTAACGTTCTTCTTTTACTATCATAAATAAGTTGTCCTGACTGAGCCAAAGGAGTTTGTGCTCAATCAGAGGCCTTCATATGGTCTGACTGGAGGTTGTCCAAGTCAGAAAAGGTTGTCTTATTTTGTAAGACATTACCTGCCATTTTTGGTCACTCTTTAGATAAATAAATCTATCTTGAATCTAACAATCTGACGAACATTTGATCTCGGGGAGATTCCAAGATATCCATCTCAATCACTATAATCAAAGCACCATTCATCTTAATATTATCACTCATATCTTAAATTATATTTATATATAGAACTAAAAGTGATTTCAGATTCACTAAATGATCAGTCACTGAAATAGAAAAATTAAATTAAATAATTTGGATCTAAGAACGAAGATATTGCATGACTAGTTCTAGAATAGAATAGTTCTATAGAATAGTTTGCATGTCTTTGATTTAATCGTTAAATCATATTTAGATCTCTTATTTACTGTTTTCTGATATTATATTTTATAATAACATCTTGATAATATCAAATAAAAATTATTTAATTTTAAATATCATATTAGATATGATAGATGCATGACTAGACTAGTTGTAGAATATTTCTACATAATTGTCTAGATTAGAATTTATTTTGATTAGATCAATTTAAATCTAATTTTTCAGATTATTATGTTAAATTTAATCTAAAAAACATCATGATTTGATACATGAGATGTATGCAAAAATATCCTTGAAAGATCTAAATTTGTATATGAGATATATGATATAATCTATAACTGTTTGTATAATTACATGTTCTGATTAAGGCGTTCCTCTGGCCGTCCGGTCATAAGAACGAAGAAGGGTTTTGAAAGCTCTTCTTCCCATTCGATGGGGTGTTTCTATGATGTGTAGGGGTGCTGCGCGTTCGTCCTTAATCAGAAACCCAAAAACTTACTTTCTGCAAAACCCTAGATCCTGAAACCCTAGGATTTATTGTGCATATTTTGTTTATGAACCCAACTTAATTAAGAATTAAGTTTATGGAATATTAATTAGGTCTAAAATTGAGAATTTCAGATCTAAGACATATTCATAATACTGGGTTCAGGCTTGGGTAGCTCAATTAGGTCTAAGCGGTTGATCAAACCGAATCAAGTGGTTAGATGGGTCAACAATGCTTAAATTGACCAGCCTAAATAGTTAAGTCTGGGTCAAGATCGAGTCACGATCAAGCAAGACCTAATTAGGCTCAGAGTTAGAGTCTGGATGTAAGCCTAACCCAATTGGTTCTGCTCAAATAATTGTGTCTAAGGTAAGTTTGGCACAGACGACCGACTGGTTTTTAATTGGAAGCTACTCGACCTGAATGCGTTCTTATGCGAGTTAACGGCATATTCCTTCCACCGGTCTCACTTACCTGGCCATATCTGTTGACACAGTTCTGATCTGAGGTGGTCAATAATCCGAGCTGACCCATGCCACTAGGTTAGTCATAATTGTTATTACTAAGCCAAGTCTAGTTTAATGAGACCTGAATCAATTCTCCCTAAGAAAAGATTAAGTCCGAGGTCTTCCACCATTGTAGACGTGCGGACTCTTCCGGGTTGATTGTTCTCGGCTGGATACAGTGGCTCAGTTGCACCGGAGAAATGCAACCATGTCTATTAGGCATGGATGCTATGGCTGAGGAGAGTTGGGCTCAATATTCCAGATACGGTGAGAGACCCAATTAGGAACCCAGTCTATGCAAATGGTGGGTCTGACTTAACTAAGGAGTGGATCAATATTCCGGATACGGTGAGATCCATGAATTAGAGACCAAGTTTGGGTGCACCATGATTAGAGAATCATTGAACAAGATTTTCACTCATTGGCTACCATCCACCAATAACTGTTAGGTGAGGTATGAGTCAGTTTGTGAAGACCGCACCACCACTAGAAATCATCAATCGCGGAGATTTCGCATCTCTACCAAAGGGAGTGTAGGGATCCGAGAAAATAGTGGAGCTAATTTGTTTAAAAATAAAATCCCTAAATAAATTGTCAAGTCAAAAATTACAATGTATCTATAAGAATCTTTGACTCTCTAAAGAAAAATGTCTGTGTCCAACCCACTGGCACGTATCCTATAGACACACATAGACTGACTGGACCCAATATAAAGATTGCTCAGAACTACAAAATTGTTTGGTTCAGAGAAGTTAACACATGTTTCTGGACCAGACCCTCCCACCTTATCAGCTCGTCCACCACTGAACAGAGAGCGTCTCTGAAAAATGGATTGACGAGACAAATAAGGCCAGATACTACATGTTGGCCTCATGTCTGATGAGCTCCAGCACCAACATGAAGATATCGAGACTGCTCGCCAAATGTTGGCTCACCTGCAGGAGATGTTTGTGAACAGAGTCGCGCCCAGCCAAATATCAAGTCACGAAATGATTTTTTAAGCTAAGAGCGTGATGGGCAGTCATCAAGATCACTGTTTGACAATGATCAAGGACATGAAGAGCTTGAGAAGCTCGTGTGAAGTTGACTTGGATTGCGAACGATATTATTCTGCAATCCTTGACTAGATGCACTATGGCATAATTACCACATGCATAAACTCCAAAATTCCTTGCCAAGTTGAATGAATATGCGTTACGCTGAAGCTTTTATGAAAGGTTCTAAAGCTCAGTTCTTGCTATGAAACGAACTTCTGCCAAAAGAAGTCTTATGGAAAGAAAAGGAAGTCTGTGAAAACAAAAAGTAGATAAGACAAAGAAGAAGAAGCACAATCGAAGAAGAAGGTCGATGGCAAAGGAAAATTTTCCCCATTGCAACAGCATGGCTCGGACTTGGAAGTGGACACTTCCATCTTACCTGGCACCCTGAAGAAACAAGGAAGTTCTTCTGGAGGTATGATCGTTATTGAGTCTAACCTTACGGTTTCTTCTGCATCCAGTTGGGGTGCTGACATCTGTTTAGTGCTCATTTGTGCACTTCTATGCAGGTCGAGGATAGCCCCAAACAGGCTAGGATAGACATGATCCTATGCATCGTAAATGAGCAAGAGTTGCTGCAGTAGCCGTGGGAACATACCCCTGCATTACCATCTGTTTAGACTTAATTTTAAAAAGACTTGATTATGTCCGCAGCTAAAGGAATTTGATCCTGTTTCATGCTTAGCACAAGAAGGTATGTGATCACCTTCTTTAAGAACCATTGTATACATTCTATTAAAAAAATAAAATGCAAATGGTTTCCTTGTTAATGTACTTTATCAGTTGCATATTTGATGTACCTGTTTAAACTATCGAGCAAAACGGAATCCAAAGACCTAGGGATAGCCAAACGACAGATATCTATGGCACCTGAGATTAGGTCAATAGCAGAAATAGGATTAACAAATGGAGAAAAATGGGCTATGAGTCCATTGACTTTTGAGTCATATCAACTTGTGAATCTTGTCTTCAAGGCAAAATGACTAAACTCCTCTTTTGTTGGACATGGGGGAAGGGCCACAGATCTCCTAGTCATATGGTGCGCCATTCGATGTGCCGGCTAGAGGCAATTTGTCTACTCCATTACCTATCGATGATCTGTCAGGTATGTTATGTGTATCTTATGAGACACATCAGAAGCCTTGAAAAGTTCAAAGAATTCAAGAACAATGAAGTAAAAAAACAACTGGAAACCCATATAGGTTCTTCGATCAAGATCGAGAGTGAATACCTTAGTCGGGAATTCCTAGACTATCTAAGGAAAATGGCATAGTCTTCAATGGACTCCACCAGGAACACCTCAACTCAATGGGTTTCAAAAATGGAGACATCGGACTCATGATATAGTTCGATCCATAATGTGCTTCACAGACCTCCCAGATTTCTTTGGGGACATCGTTATTAACTCAATCTATTTTACTGATCCTCTAAAACCATCCTACCACCCGTATGAGAATAGCACGTAAGAAATCAAGTCTGAGTCATCTCAGAATTTGGGGTGTCCGGCTAATGTCAAAAAGACAACAAGGTGGACAAGTTAGAGTTTTAGGTCCTTTAGAGCCGATCCATAGGATATCCTAAAGAGTCATTAGGTCTACTATCCAGAAGACCACAATGTGATGTGATCGACATGCCATTTCTTGAAAAATAGTTATTCAGAGATAGTGGCATTGGAAACGCAGATTAAGCTTGATGAGAAATTCTCAAACAAGAAACGAGCTAAGGACCAAAAGAACCATCAGTTTGAGCCAATAAGAACACTACCTCCTCCACCTCGAGATCGGAAAGAGTTTCCCATCCCCCTGAAAGATACTTAGGTATTATTTCAGAGGATGTAAGGAAATGTCCTCATAGGAATGGTGCTCATTCTATGATCCCAAAACCTACAACGAGCGATATCAGATATCGACTCCAAGAAATGGCTTGAGGCAATGAAGTCAGAAATTGACTCGATGTACTCAAACCAAGTCTGGACCGTAGATCCATCAGAAGTATAGTACCTATTGGGTGTAAATGGATCTTCAAAGAGAAAGATTGGTGCAGATGGGAATGTGGAGACATTCAAGGCTAGATTGGTGGCAAAAGGTTATAGTCAATGCGAAGGCATTGACTATCAGGATACCTTTTCCCCGGTAGCTATGCTAAAAATCCATCACACATTGGCTTTGCTGTTGCAGCCTATTTCGATTATAAGAATATGCAATATGGACGTGAAAACGACATTCTAAATGGATATCTTGAGAAGATATCTATATGGAACCGCGCTAGGTTTCACATCCAGTGATACTGATCACAAGGTTGCAAGCTGCAAAGAGTAAGGTTGGTGTACAATCGCTTCTCTTTAGTAGATGAGTCTTGAGTCTACGGTGTGGAGACACCGGAGCGAGAGTACAGGTACTCGTTAGAGAACGAGGGCACTGAGCGTGACCACCTCGAGTAGTCATTAGGGAAGTCTACCTTCTCGTCAATGACTGACTCGATGCTGCAGTAGTGTGTCTGGTTCTTTGACCTGAGATGCATCGGCAGTTCACCTTGAGGGTGTTATAGTTTGACTACACCATTACTCGGTCTCCTAGCCATATGGAACCCTGAGGTGTATGTTGGCTATAGCATGTTCATTGTAGGAACTGGATTGCATCAAGATGGAATCTATCTACCTCGGTGGTAGAGGAGCAGCCCTATGATGATCATGAGAATCAAGTCCAGAAGCCCATGGCCATGGCAGAGTGAAATAATAGAAAGAGTTTCTATTTAGATTTTCACATTGGACTCGAATCGAATGATTACATCATATGACAGAGACTAGGGTTTGACGAGTTCACCTTAACCCTAATCTGATCGGGGCTCAAGATAGAAGAACTTAATCACACAGGTAGCTGCACCAAGAGGTTCGCATTCAGCTCTGATGGGTTGCCACCATATACTGCTAGGTGTCACTGGTGGATTTTGGGAGCAATTAGAATGATTTAGATGATCGATCATTCTAGCTGTTCGAATCAGAAGAGTTCTGATCCATCGAAAGGAGTTTCGATGATGTCGATGATAGAGATCATGACATATCCCATTACCATACAGAACTGAACCTAACTGGGTCACACAAACAAGGGTTTGAATCTGGTGATCATCAATTGAACTGATCTAGTTCAATTGATCTGAATGAGATTCAATTAGGTTCAAGGAAAATCGTGCTAGCACTCGATTGAACCTAACGTTCTTCTTTTACTATCATAAATAAGTTGTCCTGACTGAGCCAAAGGAGTTTGTGCTCAATCAGAGGCCTTCATATGGTCTGACTGGAGGTTGTCCAAGTCAGAAAAGGTTGTCTTATTTTGTAAGACATTACCTGCCATTTTTGGTCACCTGCCATTTCTTGTTCTTTGACTTTGGTCAAAAGTCTACCTTTGACTGGTCAAACGTTGACCATTGACACTTTGACTTTTGACCACATGTCATGCACCTATTGGAGAGCTGGTGGGGGCCTGTCCCCCTGCCAGAACCTGGCAAGGAGAAGGGCGCACGCCACCCTAGGGTGGCGTGAGCCCAAGTTGGAGGCGCCTAGGAGTCCTTGTTGGACAAGGACTCCATCTCCCTTTTTGGATTCCAATTAGAGTTCTACTAAGAATCCAACTTTGACTGGTCTTAGGCACCCTCTAAGGAGGAATCCAGGGGACTCTATTCCAACCAATCAGATTTAGATCTGATTTCACAAAGGGTTGTGATTGGTTGAGGAGGAAGAGGAGTTGGATCACAAGAGGTCTATAAATAAGACCCTGCGCCCAACCCAATTCTAAGTGAAAGAGAGATTTCCCATGCCCCAAGGCTGCCTCTCCCCTCCTTCTCCATGCCATAGTCTCTTCTCCCCTTGCTCTCCACGTCCAAAAGTGTTTTGGACTTTGGTTGGTGCGATTCAGATCAAGGAAAGGCGATCAAAAGCAAGAAGGCTGCGCTGCTGCAAAAGGACGACTGCTGATCTTCAAAAGAGTTTTGAAGATCCTCCAGATCAGATCCAGATCTGATTTTTGGAGGTGTGATAGAGAAGAAGAGGATCTCCAGATCCAACCCGAGTGGATACCGGTAGAGGCCAGGCGCTTGCGTGGCTAAGATCCAGAACCTTCCGCTGCAATCAGGATCATCTAACAGGGTAATAGGATTACCCAAATCAGGTAAATTAAATTTGATTTAATTTATCTTATTTTATTTTATTTATTAAAATAATAAGAATCAGATCTGAAACATATCAAGATCTGATTGAGATCAAGAGAAAAATTTTTGAAATATATCTCTTGATCTGATCAGATCTGGAACGAACCTGGACCGGGAAATCAGGATTTCCCTTCATCAATTTTAAACATTAAAAAAAATCATTTAATGGAAGATCTCAAGATTAAAAAAAGATGTTTCTATAATGCTAGAGAATTATTTCAACAAATCCTTCCATGCCTTCTCCTCCTTTTTTTCTAATTTTTTATATTTTTTTAGAATTTATCACATCCTTTAAGCATCTCAAAAGAGAAGTCCATCTTTTATTGCATGACTAGGACAAAACCTAGTCAAAGGAGGACTTCTATGGGGTGTCCAACTCTTGGACACCCCTCTCTTGATTTTTTTTCATGAGAAGCATCAAATACACATCCCAAAAACTAAGGAGAAGGGTGGAGAAGTTAAATATGCCATGGGTTAAGTGGGCGCACAAGAGGGAAAGAAGTTTTGGTCAAAGGGGACTCTTCCAAGTAGGAAACAAATCCCAACTTCTTCCAAGTTTTGACCAAGTCATAACATATTCCCAAAAATATAAATTATTAGGTGTGGAAGACCTTCTTTGGTGTGGAAATATATGTATAAATATCAGGAATTAAATAAGGTGGGCATGAGGTCTTAGGCGCAAGAGAAAGAGAGAGAGTCCCAGTTCAACCGGGACTCCTCTTGTTTGACTAGGTTAAAATCGTTTTGAACCCAATTTAAATCCCATTTAAATTAGAACAAATACAACCTAATTAAGGATGATCCTAGTCTAACTAGGAGCCTAATTTAATTAAATTAAATTAAGATTTAAATCTAATTTAAATGTTAAGTCAATTAGGTGCACCCAAGTCCTAGTCAAACAAGGAATTGTTCTTTTTTGCAATTGGCTTATCCAATAAACCAACTAGATTTAATCTAATTAAGTTTAAACTAATTTTAATTAAATCTAATTTAATTAGACTTAATCTCAACCTGATTGCTTAATCAGATTGAGTCAATTAGCAATCCAATTGCTAATCGATCCTCCTATAACACTTGCATTAGGTCAAACATCAATCGTATTGATGGATTGACCTTAGAATGATTCTCAATCATTGATTAACCATATGATCAGATTACAAGCTCTAATGTGTATGATCCCATAGGTTTGAACCTAAGTCGGTAGCATAAAAACTGATTCTTGTACTAATCAAAATGACCATCTAGCAATGGTACCCAATGTCCAAATTAGTCGAATGTATGCAAAGCAACATTCTTAGAACCCTGGCCTATGGTTACCGTATAATTCATTCTTTTGATCAATAATGCTCAAGATGACTTCGAGTATACTGTTAGCACTCATACAAGTCATCGCTATTGTGTTTCAAAATTTTATAAATCCCATGATACCTCACAAGGATTACCAAGGCCTAGGTTTTGCTAAATTGAAGCACCACGAGTCATTCTCTTCTTGAAGTTAATTAAGAGTGGTTAATCGCATCTTGACTCACACATCGACTTTTTAAGTAATTGACTATACCCAAAAATCTTTTGAATTTATATTAAAAATACAAGCAGTCCGGCACTAAAGTATAGTACGTTATTTACAAGTCACTATGGTGATCTCAGATCGGAGGAACAATTATACCCAATAGCCTTAGCTAACTACTCTTGATAGTAGAGTGCTACATTAGTCACGTTCAGTGCAGATGTACTCCTATATCTCACCTAGATGCCATACCAGTATCTCCACACCATTCGATTATGAGGACAACCAACGCCTATGGCATACAACAATCTACACTCGATAAATTATCATCCTTGTTAATAACTTATTATTTGATCATGAATAATTTAAGAACCATCCGATAAATCATCCTTTATCGATTGATTATGGTTCTAAAGACTTCATCATAATTTAGAAGTTTATTTAAGGAAGATAGAACTTTTATGATGAACCAGCCAAATAACTATTATTATTATATAATTCATATACTAATTCCAATCATCCACTACTTAGATGATTGGTTTTAGGATACATTTTTCAACAACTCTCACTTGGACTAAAGTCAATCAAAATGATATCAAATATCCTATCTTCCACATGAGTTCATAGAACTCCTTAGTTTTGAGGCCTTAGCAAATGGATCGGTCAAGTTCTCCTTTTCCATCGATCTTCTAAAGATTGACGTTACCCTGATAAAAAATCAAAGGTGATAGCCATGTAGAATATGCTGGTTCTTCGATTTTTTATTCTGAGCTATGGCTCCAGTGTACGATAGGGCTGGACCATCGATTGAGGGTGCCACTCCAAATCTACTAATGAACCTCAGCAACTATACAGCTTACATGGCAGCATCATATGCCATGATGTCTCTACATCACTAACTAAATAGGCTAAAATATCCTGCTTTGAACCTTTCTAGTAGATTGCTCCTATAATTAGGGTATGAGCCGACATTCTCTAGTTGTCATCTTGTTCTGATTGAAATTAAAATAACCATATGTTTTAAGTTAGTACTTTTATTTTTGAGTCACTGGACCTTAGTATTTTCCAAATACTTAAGCATTGTCTATACAATCTTCCAGTGGCTCTCACTTGAATCAGATTGGTATCTGCTCACTACCTCTAGTGAGTATACCATGTCTGATCACGTACGTGGAGAAATAAGATGATAGCTAAATCTTTATTCTTTACAATACTGGGATGTCATTTTCGATTAAGAGAATTTCATCCACAGACAACACAAGAAATAATACTATAAAATATTTTGTCTAATTATAAATGCAGAATTTATCTTTGTTCATAACAAAGGCATATGTTCAAAATGTATGTTCTAATTCTGAGGTAATAGCCAAATGGGCTTTAAGATCTTTACCTTCTCATCTGCGCTACTCTGATCTTTTTGAAAATCCATTCACACCCGATGAATTTTATCCCTTTAGGTGAATCAACTAGTGTCCATATACTATTGATTTTCATGGACTTCAATTTGGATCATATGGCTCCAGATCACTCCTATATCTCACCTGGATGCTATACCAGTGTCTCCATACCACTTGGTTATGTGGACAACCAACGCATATGTTATACAGCAACCTACACTCGATAAGTTATCATCCTTGTTAATAACTTATCATTTGATCATGAATAATTTAAGAACCATCTGATATATCCTCCTTTATCGATTGATTGCGATTCTAAGGACTTCATCATAATTTTGTAGTTCATTTAAGAAAGATAAAACTTTTATGATGAACCAACCAAATAACTATTATTATTAGATAATTCATATACTAATTTCAATCATCTACTACTTAGATGATTGCCTTTAGGATACATTTTTCAACAACTCCCACTTAGAGTAAAGCTAATCAGAATGATATCAAATATCCTATCTTCCATTTGAGTTCGTAGAACTCCTTAGTTCTGAGGCCTTAGCAAATGGGTTGGTCAAGTTCTTCTTTTCCATCGATCTTCTAAAGATCGACGTCATCTTGATAAAAAATCAAAGGTGATAGTAATGCAGAATATGTTGGTTCTTTGGTTCTTTAGTCTGAGTTATGGCTCTAGTACTACGATACGACTGAACCATCGGTGGAGGGTGCCACTCCTAACCTACTAATGAACCTCAGCAACTATACCACTTATATGGCAGCATCATATGCCACGATGTTTCTACATCACTAACTGAATAGGCTAAAGTGTCCTTCTTGGAACCTTTCCAACAGATTGCTCCTATAATTAGGGTATGAGCCGATATTCTCTAGTTGTCATCTTATTTTGATAGAAATTAAAACATCCACATATTTTAAGTCAGTACTTTCATTTTTGAGTCACTGGATCTTAGTATTTTCTAAATATTTAAGGATTGTCTATACAATCTTCCAATGGCTCTCACTTGGATTAGATTGGTATCTGCTCACTACCTCTAGTGAGTATATCATGTTTGATCATGTACATGGAGAAATAAGATGATAGCTAAATCTTTATTTTTTGTAATACTGGGATGTCATTCTCGATTAAGAGAATTTCATCCACAGACAATATAAGAAATAACACTATAAAATATTTTATCCAATTACAAATGCATAATTTATCTTTGTTCATAATAAAGGCATACATTCAAAATGTATGTTGTAATTCTAAGGTAATAGCAAAATGTGCTTTAAGGTCTTTACCTTCCCATCTGTGCTACTCTGATCCTTTTGAAAATCCATTCACATCCAATAGATTTTATCCCTTCAGGTGAATCAACTAATGTCCATACACTATTGATTTTCATTGACTTCAATTTGGATCATGTGGCTCCAGATCACTCCTACATCTCACCTGGATGCTATACCAATGTCTCCACACTACTTGGTTATAAGGACAACCAACGCATATGGCATACGGCAACCTACATTTGATAAGTTATCATTCTTGTTAATAACTTATCATTTGATCGTGAACAATTTAAGAACCATCTGATAAATCTTTCTTTATCGATTGATTATGGTTTTAAGGACTTCATCATAATTTAGGAGTTCATTTAAGGAAGATAGAACTTTGATGATGAACCAGCTAAATAACTATTATTATTAGATAATTCATATACTAATTTCAACCATCTACTACTTAGATGATTGGCTTTAGGACATATTTTCCAACACATTGGTCCAAGTCGGTTATTAGATATGGATATTTTGGAGAAAACATCATAAAATAAGACATCGATCGAACTTTCGTTATCCATAAGAATGCAGCGTACATCATAGTCTATGATATTTAATGTTATTACAACTGCGTCGCTATGTGGGAACTGAACTTCTTGCGCATCTTCTTCGATAAAGGTGATGGATTCCTCAACTCTCCATCTTTTGGCCGACCCTTTAGATCCACCATCCTCCTCTCACCGAAGTCTCCTAGAGATAATATTGATGATGTTGAGAGGTGGCCGAGCTTCTTGCTGCTCCTTCCTCCTCAGTGGTTCTGATTGTGGCAGTGCCCTCAATCGATCTTCTCTTATCTCAGGCCGACATTGTAGAAATTGGCCAAGCCAGCCTCACCTAATAAGCTCCTCGATCTCGTCTTAGAGCTGGATATAATCTTCAATATCATGATCATGGTTATGATGGTATAGATAGTACTTGATAGGATTGCGCTTGCTAGGATGAGTGCGTTGTAGGTGGTGTAGTGCTCCCAAGCCTTGGGAGGCCACGGGCGGAGCCAGGGTGAGGGCTCTGGAGAGGCTAGGATATGTGTAGTCCTAGGACTAGGATAGGAGTTATTTTAGGGTGGAGGTAGCATGTAGCTCTTCACGGGCTTGAGGTTCAGGTATTGAGGGCCTCATGGGGCTTGGTTGGTGCTTCAGAGACCTGGGACATAAGGTGGAGCAAGAAACCAAAGTCGGAGCTTGAAGGCTATAGAAAAAGAATTTTCTATAGGTTAGCTAGCTCAGTCCAAAACTGGGTCAGCTAAGTCTTAGAGCATAAGTAAAATAGAGAGCTGTGCATTTGAAACTACTAGCACGGCACAAGACTGGGTCGGCTCAATTTCAGACTGAGCCAACCCAGTGGAACTTAGCTAGCTCAGCACTAAGACTGAGCTGACTCAGTGTGCGGGCAGAGTTACGCGAGGATCTATTTTGGGCTAGGGTCTAGGTTGATCCTAAAGATCTTAAGGCCTGGTTTGAGAGGTCATAAGGAGACTAATTCATGTATGGATCGGGTCTAGATCCAGAGGATGAGAGCATAGAAGACATGGGTGTACATGGACTCGGTGAGTGCTTTCATGTATTGAATTAGCCAAGGAGTTTTTTGGTCGGGCCTAATGGCTATGTATAAATACATAGGTTGTATTAGGATTTTATAAGGTTGAAAATACTGAAATACAGACCTTTTCTCCCTTATCTCACTTCTTCTCTTCTCTCTAGAGTTGCTGCCCTAGGATTCTTGAAGAAGCCCTAGAGAAGGGGGGCATCTCCCTCAAGCCCAAGGAGGGAGGCACCCCATCACAGATCTAGATGGACGATTGGTGGTTAGCTATCCATAAAGAACATCATAGGTTTCTTTAGGTCCGTGCTAAAGATCAGAAGCTTCCGCAATATGGTATCGAGGTTTGTGGTGCCAAAGATGATTGGCATTCGAGCAATATCATGGAACATCAATTGATATCAGCGAGAGGTGATGCCAGTTGGTGTACTTACATGCTATCCTTTCTAGCCTCGACAGCTGCTCCTTGATTTTCATCAACACTTGAGTCTTTAGAGCATTGAGGGGGGCATAGTTATGGAACCTTTTGTGGGGAGAGCCCCTTCGTGCCTTTCTATCAGGGCTTCTTTGATGGTGAGCTCAAGGAGAAGTTCAGGCTCACTTGCGCTCAGGCAAAGTTTGAGAACATGGATGAACTTCATCCACCTTCTTTTCAACTACAGGCCTGCTAGACTTGCCCATCTCCCACTCTCTTGTGGCTTCCTCGTCCTTTAGTTTGAAGGCTTCTTCAGCTCGGGCATAACCTTCAGCCCAAGCTAGCAGGTCAGCAAAATCTCTAGGGCATTTCTTCTCCAGAGAGAATAATGGGTTATTCTTCTGAAGGCCGTCCTTCAGTACGACCATAGCGATAGATTAGTCCAAGTTTTGGACCTTCAGTGTAGTGGCATTGAACCGATTGACATAGGCCCGAATGGACTCTCCTTCCTGCTACTTGATGTTGATGAGGAAGTCCGAGCCTTGCTTGGGATGTTAGTTGTTGGTGAAATAAGCCACAAATTGATGGCTCATTTAGTCGAAGGAGAAGATTATACTCGATTTTAGGGCTGAGTAGCAGTTTCTCGCTGCTTCTATTAGAGTAGATAAAAAGGCTCGACACAAGATGGCGTCTAATGCGCCATGGAGCAGCATCATAGTCCAGAAGGCCTCCAAGTGGTCAACCGAATCAGTGATCCTATCGTAGCTCTCAAATTGGGGGAGCTTAAAGTTCGGTGGTATCGACTCCTATATGATTCTTTGGGAGAAAGGAGGATTGGTGCAGATGTTATCGTGGTTAGTTAGGGTAGCATGGTGGAGCTCCTCAATATTTTCTGGAGTTTTCGATCGAGGGCCTCATCTCGATCGTGGATCTCAGAGGATGTTTTACTATAGATAGGAAAGGTTTCCTCAGGAGAAGAATCATGGTCTGAGCAAGGGTCTTCTACTTTTTGTTTTCCCTTCTCAGGAGTATTGGATCTACTGACCTAAGTTTGCTTCCTTAGGACTAGTTTTTGACATCCCGATGGGAGGGTTTTCCAACTGGACTACCATCGAAGGTTACAGTATGGCTTGCACCATTTTGGTGAGGCCCCAAACCTACTGTACCAGCATATTGAGCTACTCTAGATCTACCATAGCCGCCAGTGGAGGGGGTTGTGGTGCTGGTGATGGTGTTGAGGCAGGCGAATTTGGCTCAGATTGGGTGCCAGAGGTGGTGGATCTTCGAGTGGTTGTCTTCTTTAGGAGCATTTTGGAGACTAAGAAGGATTAGATGGAGATAGATCTTGAAGAAGAGAACAATTAGAATCGATTGAGCATTCTTTTTAGAATAAGAGCTCAGCAAGCCCTTCCTCTAGCGCCAATTCTATTGGTGTAGAATTTGGTTGACATCGGATTGAGTAGAAGTTGAGGAAGAAGAGGCTAGCGTTAATGACCTACAAAATAAAGTCCCATTTAGAGTCAGAGGGTGGTGGCTCCGGTAGGACTATCCGACAATCAAGTCAGCTCTTCTAGCCAATAGAAATAAAGTGCTCAGAGTACCAAAAGGAGAGTGAAAGCTTGGAGAAAATGTATCTAAAGGATTTCTTTTATAGATAGAGCCTGTAATAAACTGATGGCGATAGTTGTAATTGCCTAGTAGTGGGCTATTCAGAGCCACGTGAAGTTTGTTACAGAGGATGAGTGGTCGTTTGTCATGGCATGCCAGTTTATTAGGATTTAATAATTGAAGCTCGGATGAACCATGCCTCAACAAATTGAGGGAGGTTTGGGATGTCCTCAAGATCAACCATGCATTGTCTGGTATTTGTTTTATCTAGGATGGATGCCGAGGTCCTTCCGGTGATGGAGAGAAGTTCCTCCGAAATGAGTCCTTTTGGGCAGCTGGATGGAGTCCAGAAGGAATCATGCTGAAGGAGTGTAGGATGACTTTGACTTGGAAGGAAAGCCCATCTAAGGGGGGTTCTAGAAGAAGCTCGACTGAGGGAGAAGTCCGAAAGAAGCTCGACTGAAGGAGAAGCCTAAAAGAAGCTCAACTGAAGGAGAAGCCCGGAAGGAGTTTGACTGATGAAGAAGTCTGAAAGAAGTTCGACTGACGAAGAAGTTCGGATGAAGTCCTACTAAAGGAGAAACCTAATGGGAGTCCAACTGAAGGAGAAGCCTAGAAGAAATTCGACTGATGGAGAAGCTCGAAAGGAGTTCGACTGATGGAGAAGCCCAGAAGGAGTTCGATTGATGGAGAAGCTTGGATGAAGTCTTGCTGATGGAGAAGTGTAGTGGGAGTTCGACTAAAGGAGAAGCCCGAAAGAAGTCCGATTGATGGAGAAGCCTAGACAGAGTTTGACTGATGGAGAAGCCCGAACGGAGTCCTGCTAAAGAAGAAGTTTAATGGAAGTCCGACTGAAGGAGAAGCCCGATGAGAGTCCGACTGAAGGAGAAGTCTGAAAGGAGTTCGACTGATGGAGAAGCCTGGAAAGAGTTCGACTATTTTGGGGATCATTGAAGCCATGGTTGGAGCTCTTCTGTGATTATAGATATCTTTCTACTGATTATGAAATCGAGCTTCGATAGGAACGGGGTTTATCCCCAATAACAACCATTGCATGTTCATAGAAAATTCTTTTCATAAGTATACAAAATATCTTATCATGCTATCATAAAGCAACAATAGATAATTAATTAATAAACTAAATTCAAAATTTAATTAATTAAAATATTTTTTAATATCTCATAAAATTCAATAATGTTCAAAAGATCTTACATCAGCTTCAACAAAATTTTTATCTAAAATAAGATTATTGATGTTTTGCTTCTCATCATCTTATCTATCTTTAATCACTCTCCCATACATATTTTTGTATCATCTTATTTTTAAAATCTATAAAATAGTAAAAATAGGGATAATGAGCTAGATAGCCCAGTAAGCAATGATCACTTTAACTAGATTTCATCAGGCAAATAAAATAAATCATCATTTATAGAAAATAAATATATAGAGTTCATCAATTCAAAATCAATTTCTATTATGCAGTATTTTTAAAATATTTATCATGTCAGATTCAATCATTTTGAGTTTTCTTTCAAAAATTTAGTTTTCTTTCAATTTATCAAATTCTTATCAGTCATTCTCATTAATCATTATCGTTAGTCATGAACTATGACCACATTATCCCATGGTAGGGTTATAACACTACGTATCATCTTGCGGTGAGCTGCAAATTATTTAGCAGCAAAGTCCTTCAGAATCATTGGTCTGCTGGCGATTTATCGCTGGTCTACTGGTGACATGAATCCTCAAGACAAAATCTTTGCCAATGTATTAGCTCCCATTGGCGCGGCCCTCCACATAGTTAGGTTGAGAATTCAAATCATTTTAATGCATAATTCATATTTCTTATTTCAGTTCGTTAAGAATGCACATAATCATATGGTATCAAAATCAATCAAATATAATACATAATAAGATTAGTACTTTTAATCATGCTTTATCATAACATTTCAAAAATAAGATACTTTCAATAATAAAATATCATTCATCAAATTCATACATTATTTCATAAATTATATTAAAAATATATTATAATTTATTGATAAATCTAGAAAAATTAAACATTACTTACCTGGGATGCATTCCAATAAATCTATATCATTCTTGTAATTTCTTCTTAAAATTTTTTGTTCACAGATCATGTAGCAGTACCTGATAAGTATCATAAATTCATCAATAAAAATATTAATTTATCAATTAATTTATATTAATTTTTAAAAATTATTAATTAATTGATACATATTTTTAAGAAATTTATATTTTTATTAATTAAAAAATAAAAAAAATTAAAAAATAAAATTTTATTATCAATGGAAAGAGCTCATTTTTTTGATCATAACAAAATAAGTTTCAAGCAAAATAGAGCTAAAATGGAGAAGATATGAATTTCTAAAGATAAAAAAAAAATTAAATAAAAAAAGGAAAACAGCTCAGTCGACTCCGCAAGCTAAGCCACCGAGCCGAGCCGAGCCGACGAAGTCGGCACATCCAAATGCGCCAAGCCCAGCCGACTCAACCATGAACGTCGTCAGTCGGTCCATGATCTAGGCATGGACCGTCCACTCTGCAGAAATCGATGAATCACGGTGCGACATGTGGTGGACCTAGACCCTTAAAGGATTCACAGAAAATATATCACGGCTCATAGGATATTTTGGTCTTTTGACTCGATGACAGGAGCACTGATCGGCTGCGGTGTGTGGTGCAGCCGATCCACGCGATCTATGGGAACAGTAATTGCACGATCAAATGGCTACGGTTGATTGCGATCAAGATCGGACGATGGTGGTTATTTTTGGATTTGATTCGAATTCCATCAGATCCGATGGCCAAAAAATCAGTCGATGAAGATCCAATGATCCAAGAAGCTCCTGACATGATTAAAACATCCAGAACTCAATTCAATGGCCAAATTTTCTCCTGATTAACTTAATCAAACAGTCAGAATTTAATCCAACCCGATTTGAGCCGATACGCATCCAATTTTGATGATTTTTGATTCGTTGGATTTCTATCAATGGTTAGATTTCATCCAAGGTAGTAAAATTCATCTAGAACTTCTTTTAATCTAAATTTTATTTAGATTTCTCCATATTTTGATGATCAAAGAGCTCCTTAGTCCCACATTGTCTAGAAGAAAACTCTTTAGCCCTCCTAGCTCTATAAAAAGGACCCTAGGCCTCTAGAAATCGACATCTCTGATCAAGGTGAAGCTTTGGTATAGGAGGAAGTCAGGCTATGGGTTAATGGTTGCTTCAAAGCAACGGGTGTCGAGAAGAAGAACCAGGCTTCTACACCATCTTTCGACCAATGTTAATCCACGATCAGAGATCAAGCTATTTTATTTTATTTTTTTTAATTTTATGTATTTAAATTTTAAAATTTTAATTAATACAAATTTTATTTTTTGCACTTTGATTTTAGCTTTTTATTTTTATTATAATTTAATTTTTATACTTTAATTATTATTCTTTATTTTACAGCAAGTAGATGCTAAGATCTAATTAGTAGATCTTAGTACCAAGTTTACTTTTCTGCATAATTTAATTTCTACTTCATAATTTTAATTTTTAATTTCCAACTTCAAATTCTATTTTCAAATCCTTTTTTTAAAAAAAATCAAAGATTTTAAATCTAAAAATACTACCTTCCCTGTGGATTCGACCCGACTCACTACTATCTATGTATTTTTAATTATTTTAAGAAGTCAGATTAAATTGATAAACATGATGTCTTAATGACAACATCATGTTCTTATCAGTACCCCACTATCAGACATCTATAATCCTATAGAGAATCAATTTCAATAATTAGAAAGAAAACTAATAATCCAAAAAGATAGGTTGACAATAGTCACATCTAATGGTCCAGATCAATCTGATCATCCTATCCTCATCGATCAAGATTAGACTAGGAGACAAATAGTTAAGAGTCTATTTATCTAGATCAAATTGGATTCGAAGTGGTAAAATCAAGAATCTTTCATTCAGTTCACAAATTAATTGGAGAGAAAAAGTCAGAGGAGAGAGAAACTATGAAGATGAATCAAAACCAGTTAGATGATATGGTTCAACAATTTCAATCGATTAGATCTATTGAAGAAATAAGATCTCCTCACATAGACCGGCGTGGTCGCTAGTGATTAGCCAAGCAACAAGGAATGAACTTCTTCTAGAGATTTATGTAGAACCACGATCAATGGATTCAAGGAATAGAGAAAAGGAAGAAGAAGAGTTTTCTGAAAGAAAAGAGTTTTATTCAGTATAATTTCGGCATGTTATAATCCTTAACCTATTTTCAGTATAAATACTTTATGTTGCGGTTGAATCCTCTCCTACCAAAGTTTGGCTCAGTGTCATGTCATAGGACAAGCCAAACTTCCTCCGACCAAACTCCTTCTAGCCGGACTCCTTCAAGCCGAACTCCCGCTAGCCGAACTTTCTCCAATTGGACTCCTTCGAGCTGAACTCCTCCAGCCAAACTTCTCCAATCGAACTCCTTTCAGCCAAACTCCTTCGAGCTGGACTTCTCCAGTCGAACTTCTTCGAGCCAGACTCCTCCAGTCAAATTTCTCCAATCGAACTCCTTCCAACTGGACTCCTCCAATCAAACTCCTTCTGGACTCCCTTCAGTAGCCCGACGGGCTTCTTCCAGTCAAACTTTCCTCTATCCATGGAAGGACCTCGGCATCAATTCATGATATAGCAAATATCAGTCAACACTTAGATGATCTCAAAGACATTCGAACTTCAACTATTAAATCCTATTTGATTAGCACGTCAGGATAATGGACACTATCCTCTGTAATAAATTCCACGTGGCCCTAAATGGCCCACTATCAGGCAGTTACGTCTATCACCATTAGTTTATTATAGACTCTACCTATATAAGGTACCCTCCAGATATGTTCTCTCTCTAAGCTCAAAAGTCTATTTTAATTCTTCTAAGCACTCTATTTTTGTTGGCCAGAAGGGCTGACTTGATCATCGAAGGATCCTATCGGAGCCACCACTCCCAACCATGGTCAAGACTTTGTTTTGTAGGTCATCGGTAATGACCTCATCTTTTCTAGCTTCAACATCATCCGACATCAACCAGATTCTGTACCAATAGGATTGGTGCTAGAGGAAGGAATCTTGAGCCCTTGTTCTAAAATGAGTGCTCAATCGAATTCGTCTACTCTCTTTTTTTAATCTTTCAAGATCCATCTCCATTTGATTTTTCTTAGTCTCAAGAATGCCTGTGAAAAAGATAACTACTCGATGATCCACCGCCTCCATCATCACATTTGAGCTAGATCCTCCTGCTCCAACACCATCACTAGCACCACAATCTCCCCTGATGGCTATGGTAGATCCAGAGCAATTCAACCGATAGGTGCAGTAGGTTCAAGGTCTCATTGAAATAGTGCAGGCTATACAGCAACCCCCGATGACAGTCCAACCAGAAAACCCTCCGTCGAAATTTCAAGAACCATTCCAAAGAAGACATACTTGGATTAGCAGACCCATTACTCCTGAAAAAGAGAAAAGGATAGTAGAAGATCCCTATTCTAATCATGACTCATCTCCAAAAGAGACCTTCCCCATTTACCGCAGAAGGCCCTCCAATATCCATGAGTGAGGTGATGCTCTCGCTCAGAAGCTCCAAGACATGGATCAATGGATTGAGAAACCCCACCCTGCCACCCCGGCTCGCCATGATGACATTTGCACCGATCCGCCTTTCTCTGCTCAGATGATGGGACCTCAGATTCGAGAGCTATGATGGGACCTCAGATTTGATTGATCATCTAGAGGCCTTTCGAATCATAGTGCTGTTCCATGGTGTACCAGATGTCATTTTATGCTAGGCTTTTCTATCCACTCTGAAGGGAGCAGCAAGAAATTAATACTCTATGCTTAAGTCGGGTATAATCTTCCAAATGAGCCATCAGTTTATGGCTCATTTCATGAGTAGCCAATATCTAAGATGAGGCTCGAACTTCCTCATTAATATCAAGGAGAAGTAAGGAAAGTCCATCTAGGCTTACATCAGTTACTTCAATGCCGCTGCTTTAGAGGTCTGAAATTTGAACCAATCTATTGCCATAGCCGCACTGAAGAACGATCTTCAGAAGAATGATCTTTTATCCTTCCTAAAAAAAAAGTATTCCAAAAATTTTGCTGATATGCTGGCTTGGGCCGACAGTTACATCCGAATGAAAGAGGCCTTCAGGGCCAAGGATGATGAAGCTACAAGACAGCAGCAGGCAGGTGAATCTATTAAGCTCATGCTTGAAGAAAAGTTGAGTGAAGCTCGGCCACGCTCCCGAACCCCTATTGAACATAGATGAGCCCGAACTCCTCCCCAAGCTCATCGATAAAAGAGTCCCAACCAAAGGGCATGGCCAAACTCTCTTCCAGAAGATTTCACAACTACGCACCCCTCAATGCTTCAAAAATTTAAGTACTGATGGAGATCAAAGAACAGCTACTAAGGTCTGAGAGGATGCACACTCATCTTGGCAAGTACAATCCTAACAAGTATTGTCTCTACCACTGTGACCACGGCCATGATATTGAAGATTGCATTCAGCTCCAAGATGAGATCGAGAAGCTCATCAAACGAGGTCGACTTGGCTGATTTTTGTGACGTCGACCTGAAGTAAGAATAGAGCGCCAGAGAGCACTGTTGCAACCAGAACCACCAAGGAGGGAGGAGCAGCAAGAAGATTGACCCCCACTGGGCATCATTAATACTATCTTTGGGAGACCTAGATGGAAAGAAGCCAGCAGATCTAAGGAGTTAGCTAAAAGATAGAGGACTGAAGAATCCATCACTTTTACTAAAGAAGATGCATGAGGAGTTCAGTTTCCGCATAATGACGTGATTGTAGTTTCTTTAAATATTGTAGACTATGATGTATGCTGCATCCTTATCGATAATGAAAGTTCGACCGATGTCTTATTTTATATTGCTTTCTTCAAAATATCTTTATCTAATGACTAGCTTGGATCAATGAGTATCCCACTGGTTGGCTTCATCGATGATGCAGTACCAGTTGAAGGGATACTAACATTAACTATGGCGTGGGGTGGTACCCAAGATAGTCTAGGACGTAGGTGGATTTTTTGGTGATAAAGATCCTATTTATTTATAATGCAATTCTCGGTCGACCTGATCTCAACATACTCTAGATAGTGGTATCTACTTATTGCTTGAAAATGAAGTTTCCAACAAGCTATGGGATTGAAGAGGTCAGGGGAGATCAAGCCCTAGCAAGACTTTGCTACTCAATCACTTTGTAGAGGAGTGCATAATCAGACCTTTGCCTGGTCGATGGGTTGGATGCTCGAGATGACCTTACTGAAGAATAGGGAGAACCCATGGGAGATCTTATCTTGGTTCCTTTGAATGATGGAAATAAAGAGCACACGGTGCAGTTCGGCTCTAATCTAGGAGAAGTGGTACGAAAGCAACTCGTCGAATTTCTATGGAGAAATGCAGATATTTTTGCTTGGACCCCTATGGATATGCCCGAAATTGATGTTGAAGTTATGGAACATCGTCTAGCTGTTGATCCCAAACATCAGCCAGTAAAAGAAAAGATGCACAGCTATGCTCTGGAGAAATAGAAGGCAATAGCAGAAGAAGTTGACAAGCTCCTCAAAGTCGGATTCATCCAGAAAGTCAACTATTCGGATTGGATCTCCAACATGATCCTCGTCAAGAAGACAAACGATAAATGAAGCATGTGCATAGACTTCAAGAAGCTAAACAAGGTCTGTTCAAAAGATAGCTACCCCTTGAAAAGAATTGGTCAACTGGTGGATGCAAATTTAGGCCATGAACTCCTCACTTTCATGGATGCCTTCTTCGACTATAACCAAATCTGGATGGCACTAGAAGATGAGGAGAAGACTGCTTTTATTACTGACCGTGGCCTTTATTGTTACAAGATTATGTCCTTTGGTCTTAAAAATGCAGGAGCAACCTACCAGCACCTGGTAAATAAGATCTTCAAGAAGTAGATCGACTACAATATGGAGGTTTATGTAGATGACATGCTTATCAAAAGTCGAACCTCGATAAATCATATAGCCGATCTTGAGGAGACCTTTAGTGCCCTTTGAAGGTACAAGATGAAGTTAAATCTGACCAAGTGTGCTTTTGGCATAATTTCAAACAAGTTCCTGGTGTTCATGGTACAAGGCATGGAATCAAAGCTAACCTAGAGAAGATCCAAGCCATTCAAGAAATGACTGCTCCAAAATCAATAAAGAAAGTTCAGTGCCTAACAGAAAAAGTAGTAGCTTTGAATTACTTTGTCTCAAAATTGGTTGAGCAATGTATGCCCTTCTTTCAAGTTCTTAAGCAATCAAAAAACTTCTACTAGACTACTAAATATCAACAAGCATTTGAGGAACTAAAAAACTACCTCAGTTCACTTCCCTTATTAGCAAAGCCCGAACTTGGAGAAGAATTATTCTTGTATCTGGTGGTCTCTTTGACAGTCCTGGCAGCAATCCTAGTCAAGAAAGAGGCAAAAGTACAATGGCCAATCTACTATATAAGCCAAGTTCTGAGGGACGCTAAGATTAGGTACACCGAGTTAGAAAAGCTAACTTATGCTTTGTTGATTGCAGCCTGAAGGCTCCGACCTTATTTTCAAGGGCACACTATAATGCTCTTCACTGATCAACCAATGAAGATAGTTCTTCATCGAATGGATAGCTCTAGAAGAATAGCAAAATGGGCAATTGAGCTTATAGAGTTTGACATCAATTACCAACCTCAGCCATCAATCAAAATCCAAATATTAGCATACTTTATAGTAGAATGCACCATCCCAGATGAAGCCAAACTTGAACAAAGTGAAACCAAAATTCCATGGTTATAGCTGGGCTCCTTCGAAGAAAGAGTAGACCTCCTTGAAGGTTTTTGGGCCCCGTACATGGACGACTGGTCCAATGCTTTTGGTGCTGGCATAGGCCTGATTTTGGTCAACCCAGAAGGAATCATTATAGAGTATGTGCTACATTTTGAATTCCCTACATCAAATAATAGGGCTGAGTATGAAGCGCTGATCGTGGGATTGAGAATAGCCAGGAAACTAGAGGTGGATTGGCTTTAAGTCTACAGTGACTCTCAGTTGATCATGGGACAAGATAGTGGCAATTATGCAACTCGAGAAAAAAGTATGATGAAATACCTAGAAAAGGTAAAGAGTCTGACCCCGACCTTCAATAGCTTTAATATTCAATAGATTTCAAGAGAGAAAAATATCAAAGCCAACCTTCTCTCCAAATTAGCCACACTCGCTCTAAGCGAACTACCAAAGAGAGACTTTTTTGAAATTCTGAAACACCCAAGCTTGGAGGAGCAATAATCTATGATGCTGAGCCTAGTTGGATCAATCCGCTAGTTGGTTATCTCAAAAATAGGGTTCTTCCTCATGATTCGAAAGAAGTTCAAAAATTAATAAACTAGGCCTCTCGATATGCTCTATATGATGGAAAGTTGTATAAAAGGTCATATTCTTTGCCACTCTTGAGATGTCTCTGATCTTCTGAGGTTGATTTTGCATTATGGAAAGTGCGTGAAGGAATCTACAAAAGTCATCTTGGGGCTAGATTCTTGTCTCACAAATTACTTCGATTGGGCTATTATTGGTCGATAATATACCATGATTCCATAGAATATGTTAAAAAGTATGATCGATGTCAAAGGAACACAAATATTCAAAGATACCCGACTTTTGAGCTTACCCCCCTAAGTGCCCCTTGATCGTTTTGCACAGTGAGGAATGGACATACTCGGATCCTTTCCTATGGCATCTGGACAACGAATGTTTTTGCTGGTGGTAATTGATTACTTCATAAAATGGGTTGAAGCCAAATCTCTAGCAAAAATTACTAAAGCTAAAGTACAAGACTTCAAAAAATCGATTATTTGTAGATTTGGCCGGCCTCAAACTCTTATAATAGATAATGGATGCTAGTTTGCAGGGACAAAGTTTGTCGAGTTTTGTAAAGATCTGAACATTGCCCACAACTTTACATCGATAGCACATCCACGGGCAAACGGTAAGGTGGAGGTAACCAACTGAACCCTGCTATAAGGTATCAAAGCAAGACTTGAGAAAGCAAAGGGGACTTGGGTGGACGAACTATATCATATGCTCTGGGCATATCGAACTATCCAAAGATTGTCAATCGGAAAGACTCCATTTGCCTTGGCTTTCAGAATAGAAGTGGTCATCCCAATAGAACTCAAACTTCCATCGACACGAGTTGTGGCATTCAATGAACGACGCAACTCACAAGATCTCAGAGCTAACCTTGACTTGTTAGAGAAAAAATGAAAAGAAGCTCAAGTTTGGATGGTGGCCTACAAGTAGAAAGTAGCTTGCTACTACAACTCCAAAGTCAGAAGCAAAGTATTCAAAGTGGGGGACTTAGTACTCCGACGGGCAACTATTTCACAACCTCAAAACCAAGGAAAGCTTGCCACAAATTAGGAAGGTCCATATAAAGTCAAGGAGATCGTACGGCCTGAGACTTATCATTTGAAAGAACTTGGAGGAGTTGATCTTTTGCGACCATAGAACTTAAAAAATCTATGAGTGTACTACTAATGATTTCATTTCAATAAAATTTTCTTACTTTAGCATTTTTATCCTTGGTGAAAAATTATGATGGCAAAAAACAACCACTTGAGTTAATCGAAACTAATCATGTCGGGAATAGGAGGAGAACCTCATCCTGACACAAATGAAGACCTTCGGTTGTTTATGATAGGAGGAGGGAAGAGGCCCTTTCAATGATCCTTTTGTGTCCCTATAATCTTGCTAGGGATAGGAGGATCATCTTGTCCTAACAAAGGTAAAGACCAATTCCGTCAGAAATAGGAGGAGGACCTCATCCTGATAGGAGGATAAAATAAGAGTCAACCATGTTAGAAATAGGAGGAGAATCTCATCCTGACAAGGATGAAGACCTTCAGTTGTTTAGGATAGGTCTCTTCAATGATCCCTACTGTCCTATTAAGAACAGGAGGAGAACCTCATCCTAACGTGAGCAAGATAAAGACCTCCAATTGTTTAAGATCAGGAGAAGAGAGAGGCTCCTTCAACAGTCCTTTTGTGCCCCTACTGTCCTATTAGGAACTGAAAGAGAATCTCATCCTAACATGGCAAGATGAAGACATCCGATTATTTAAGACTAAGAAGAGGAGAGGCTCTTTCAATATCCCTTTTGTGCCCCAATGGCCCTATTGAGGATGGGAGAAGAACCTCATCCTAACAAGAATAGAGACTGGTTGTGTCAGGAATAGAAGAACCACATCCTGACACAAGATGAGATCACTGATTAAGCATCCCCGACAACCATGTTTTCAAAAAAAAAAAAGAAAAGGAGAGAAAAGCAGAGCTATCGACAAATATTCAATCTATACAGAGCAAAAATGGGAGAAGATATCATCTCATTAAAATCAAAGTTAATTACAAAATAAGGGTCTGTAAGATCGGTTATAAAAGAAAGAAGAAAAAAGTCGAAGCACTAAGATGGATCAGATTTCTCGAACTTTGCACTACTAGCCATCACCAAGGATTCCTTCAGGCTAACAATCTCTTTCTCGAGCTTCTTTCTTCTTACCAAGTTGTCACAGAACATCCTATCAGTCCTTCGGTAGTTTTCTTCTGATGCTTGTAGTTTTTTTTTCAGAACTTTTGACTCAGCTTTAACATCCTTGACAGCTTGCTGTTCGCAAATTAACTAAAGCGTCAGTCACTGAACTTTGTCCTTCTCCATCCCAATCAATTTTAAGAGTTCGCCCATGAGTTTCTTCAGGGAGGCAATCTCCTCTGACTACTTAATTGTGCTAGATCGGTAACTATCGACGAGCTGCTATTGAAGACAAGCCACCTCACTGTTAGCAGCATGGAGCTTTTGCTCCAGCATAGATATTCTCCCACTCTAGTCCAACCAATAGGTCTCATAGATGAGCTCAGCATCATGCAACTACTTCAAGAGTGCAGAAAACCTCTAAGACCAATTTCATTCGAACCGGACCTTGTTGGAAGACCATGGCAAACTTTCCTCCAATAGTTGAATCTTCTTCTTCGCCACCTTAAGCTCAACTTCGAGGGAGCTGACCTTCACAGTTAACGCCAAGAATTTGTCACTGGCACTTTTCTTAAGCTCTGGCAATTCTCTCTTGAAGTTACTCTTCTTGATGTTAAAACTCATGAAATTTTTCATGTGTAACTTACGAAGATGAGTGACCTCAACCATCGCCTCCAAAGCATTTTTTCTGGAGCTCTGAAGCTCATCTTCCATCTTCCTCAACTTCTTCTTCAGATGATGGATTTTTTTCTTTAAGCTTTTGACTATGGGTCTTAGAGGAATACCTTGAGATAGTGGCTCAGCATCGATTGGAGATGACTGGCCTCAACTTCGATCACTAGGAGGATTCTGAACAACACCCACCACAGCACAAGCATAAAGAAAAGAAAGTTCATTTTTATTTATCAAAATGTTTAGCATACATTGAAAAGAAAAAAGTATAGTTGTTTAAAAAATTCTAGACCTTAGGAGGAATAGCAATGGATGAGGTCAGAGCATTCTCTATCACCTCTGGCTCTGGTGGAGGTTTGGGCGCTTCGGTAGCAAGTTCAAAGGACTTGAGGGCAACTTCGATAGGAGAAGGGTCGATCGTGGCAGTGGATGGTCCTGCCTCTTCATCAGGAGCTTCCTCGTCCAGGAAGCTAAGATTAAGTTCAGAGAATTGGTGAGCCACTCTATCTTCACCGGGCTTGTACC
Organism: Cocos nucifera; assembly: GCA_006176705.1. Taxonomy (NCBI): domain Eukaryota; kingdom Viridiplantae; phylum Streptophyta; class Magnoliopsida; order Arecales; family Arecaceae; genus Cocos; species Cocos nucifera. The sequence continues at coordinate 98,482 of QRFJ01000694.1, forward strand.
CCTTGATGAAGGCCTGCTGACCGAACTCGATGTTCAATCTCCTCATTTCAGAGAAAATCTTAAGCTCTTCCACTGCCTAAATCTTCACTTTCAAGATTCATCTTGAGATTTGATCCTTCTGCTCAGCAACCTTGACCTTAGCTTTCTTCCTCCTCTCCTCCTCCAAGGCCAGAGTAGCCTTTAGCCCTGCAGAAGTGAGCTCCTCCATCCTGAGCACCTCCTGGAGACCTTCGACTTCGACCACCTTCTTCTTTGTGAGGCAATCAACCTCGGTAGCTTTCTCTTCTTGAAGGTGGAAGAATTCAACCTGAAGGTCCTCCTGAACCTTCAAGGCTTTTGCCCTTAGATGATGCACCATTCTGATGTGGACAAGTATTTGGTGACCCGATTGGAGTAAATGAACGGTATTATGCATGCAAAAAAAAAAGAAAGAATCGACAACACGATTATCTTGGGGAAGGTCCCAAGGAAATCCTAGATAAGCTGCACATGGTCAATATCAGCTATCTGGTCTACCACCTTGGGCATGACAAACTTGTTAGTTAGGTCCCGAATGATCTCTGAATTGCTAAAGGGGTCTTCTCCCAGATCATCATCATCATCATTGGACCCACCAGGGCACGCCTTGCGAAATACCTTCACGACGACCTTCTTTCCTTTTCCTTCTCCCCTTCTTCTCTTCTAGTGGGAGGCTACAGAGCTTGGTCTTTAGCTCAAGGGCTCAAAGATGATGGAGGCACGGAGCCTCCATCAACAATGTCGACCTCGACGGTGGGGATAACTTCAATGCCTTTGGCAACTTTGGAGGCAACGACGGTAGCAGTGGAGGTCGCAGAGCTCAGAGCATCAACCTTCGCCTTCTTCGAGCTTTCACCTGGTGCCTTTCCCTTCCTCTTCTGGGCATGAAGTCCCTTGGTAAGCATTTCGACTGTCTGAGTGTCCATCTCTGCAACAAAGAAGGAATCACAGTCAACAAACATATGCATATGAAATCTTATAAAAATTTGCAGAGTAGAAAAGTGTACCCATAGGGTTGAGAGGACTTAAGGCCATGTCGAACAGAGTATGTTCTTTTAGAAGTTCAGGAAGGAGAGGAGCCCGGTAGGTCTTAAGTTTATAGGCAAAGTAGAGGTTGCCCCTATCTAAACTAGGTGCTCGATGGATTGAGTCTCTAAGTAGACCCCATGAAGGAAGCCTTAACAACAAAGTAGAACAATACACGAAGAAGTACCTCTCCTTCCAGTTATGGATAGAAGAAGGGGCACCTTTCAGTAATCCTTTCTTGCCAAATTGAAGAGAAAAGTACTATCATTCCTTTGTAGAAGGATGGCATTTGAAGGTATAGTAACTTTTAAAAAGAGAAATGGTCGGACAGACTTCGGCCAGATGGCAAATGGAGAAATCTAATTACAAACCTGAAAGAGTTTAGCATAATGGAAGCTAAGGAGATGTTCAAAAAATGAAAAAATGCAACTACAAAAGATGGAAGAGAAAGTCTTAGTCTGACATGAAGAGCTTTCACGTATAGACAAAATTGGCCAGATGGAGGAGTGCAAGCCCAATCATTAGGTCCAGGGAGTTCTAGTTCATATTTCGAGGGGATCCCATATTGAATCCTAATTAATGAAAGATCGTCTGGGATTAAGGTATAGGGGATCACTTTCAATGTGAAGGTCGGATGGGACATACTTTTAAGATTGGTCTCGTCTATGGGATCAAGGTTTTGAAGGGTCAGATCAGATGAACTCCAAGAACCAGTAGACTGAGAAGTTTTTGAAGACATTTGGATTAAACGGGCACTAAAAAATCCCCAAAAAATCAAGAAAATAAGGAGCAAAATTTTCTTAAAGAAATCAAAGGGATAAAATGCAGGAGACACCAAAATAATCAAAGGAGAGATTGCAAAACTAACCTAGATTGATCGAGAGTGGCAATGAGATGATGGGTGCGATGAAAATCAAACAAGAAAGCACTCATGAGTGGAAGAAATAGAAAAGGAAATCAAAGAGCTCTCGAGCAAGAAGAAGGATACCAGAGGAAGAAAAAGAAGAGTTCGAACTGAAGTGAAGACCCTGGGAGAAAATAACGGACTTAAATACCCTGCAAGGCCCAAGACGGTCATGATGGTAGGTCACCTCCAGTCGATTTGTGATTGACATGTATCCCACTCATCATGGCAGGTGGCTGACGGCTGACAGAATTTTTATGGCATCGTGCATAGAGTGGAGTCCTGGCGGGAGTCTCAAAAATTATCTTTTTAGGTCGCTTTGTATTTAAGAAACTTTGGCACTAGTGCAATAAATTTTAAGACTCTCCATTCAACAAGCATGAAACTTGGGAAAGAACTTTGGCCGTCATCTTTTTCATACCCCCGTTCCTCAAATCTCGAACTTGAAAGTAGGGAGACTATTGTTGGAGTTGAACCCAAACCTATCAAAGTTCGGCTTGGTGTCTTGTCTTAGGATGGGCCATACTTCCTCCAACCAGACTTCCTCCAATCAAACTCCTTCTAGCCGGACTTTCTTTAGCTAGACTTTCTCCAATCAGACTCCTTCTAGCCAGACTCCTTCGAGTTGGACTCCTTCGAGCCAGACTCCTCCAGCTGAACTTCTCCAATCGAACTCCTTCCAGTCAGACTCCTTCGAGCCAAACTTCTTCAATCAAACTCCTTTCAGTCAGACTCCTTCAAGTCAGACTCCTCCAGTCGAACTTCTCCAATCAAACTCCTTTTAGTCAAACTCCTTCGAGCTGGACTCCTCCAATCAAACTCCTTCTGAACTCCCTCCAGTAGCTCAATGGGCTCCTTCCAGTTGAACTTCTCTCCATCCATGAAAGGACCTTGGCATCAATTCTCGATATAGCAAATATCAGTCAACACTTAGATGATCTTGGAGACATCCAAACTTCAATTATTAAATTTTAATAGATTGGCATGTCATGACAATGGACACTATCCTCCGTAACATACTCCACGTGGCCCCGAATGGCCCACTACCAGATAGTTATGGCTGTCACCATCAGTTTGTTACAAGCTCTACCTATATAAGGGACCCTCCAGATATGTTCTCTCTCTAAGCTCAAAACTCTATTTTAATTCTTCTGAGTACTCCATTTCTATTGGCTAGAAGGGCTAACATGATCATTGGAGGGTTCTACCGGAGCCACCACCTTTGACTCTGGCCAGGACTTTGTTTTGTAGGTCATCGACGATGACCTTATCTTCTCTAGCTCCAGTATCATCTAGCGTCAACTAGATTCTACACCAACATTTTACAAAAGGGTCAAGCCCAAAGCTCATAGAAAAACTCTCCCAAACTCAAACAACCCATGTACACAAAACTAATCCCGCAACATTAAGCCGGCTTAGTTTCAAACTGAGCTGGCTAACCTGCAATAGGATCGGCTCAGTCTGAGTCTGAGCTGACCCAGTTGTATACTATGCTAATAGTCCCAAGAATACTACTTTCTATCTAGACTTTTTCTAGGATATAGTTGATCTAATCTAAGACTGAGCCGGCCCAGTTTCTAACTTAGCCGACCTAGTCTCGGGTGAGCCAGCTAAGTTCCTAAACCATACTTATCCAGGCTGAACCCTTCTCTGGCTTGCTCTCGTCTTCCCATGATCTTTCTTCTCATGTTTCCAAGACTTGAGAGCGCCACTTCTGAGCTCACATTTTTCATCTTGGTGCTTTCAAGTCCTTATGAACTCATCTCTTCTTAGCAAACCCATCTATGCCACATATATCTGAAAGCTATCTCTGGAGAGCATCTTTATGAGTGCATCAGACTGATTCTTCTTGGTATAGATCTTCATCAGCTCCACTTCATCTTTCTCTATTAGCTCTTTGATCCTGTGGTACCTCACATCTATATGTTTTGTATATGCATGATAGACTGGGTTCTGTGCCAGTAGTAGAGCACTTTGACTATCACTGTATAGTGTAACTTTGCTTTGCTCCACCCTCAACTCAACAATCAGCCTCCTAAGCTAAAGAGCTTCCTTTGCAGCCTTAGTTATTTTAATGTACTCAGCCTCTGTGGCAGACAAGACCATGATTGGCTGAAAGATTGATCTCCAAGACATCAGTCCACCATACATGCAGAAGAGGTATCCAGTAGTAAATCCTTTTATATCAAGATCATCAGTATAATTTGCATCTACAAATCCTTCAAGATGACCTGAACCTCCATCTTCAAATCCTTTAGGCTGTCCATCAAATATCAAACCATAATCTCTCATTCCATGCAGATATCTCAATATCCATTTTAATGCTTTTCAGTGTTCCTTTTCAGGGTTAGCCATGTATCTACTAATCATGCTCACTGCATGTACTATATCTGGTCTACAACACATCATAGTATATATCACATTGCTAACAACATTTGCATAAGAAACTCTATTCAAGTACTCTCTCTATCCTCTTCTGATTGGAGGATTTGATACTTGGAGAGATATATGTGGCTCAACAATGGTGTCTCTATAGGTTGGGCCTTCTCTATCTCAAATCTCTCTAGAACATTCTTGATATATCCTTCTTATGATAAATGGAGCACTTCTTTGCACCTATCTCTAAAAATCTCCATTCTAAAGATTTTCTATGTTAAACCTAGATCATTCATCTCAAACTCTGATGATAATACTTTTTTATGTCTTTTCATAGCTTCCATGCTTCTACTAGCTATGAGCATATCATCTACATACAAAAGCAGGTACAAGACATCATCCTCATCTATATCCTTGATGTAGACATAACAATCATATTCACATCTTACAAATCCCAGACTTAAAAAAAAGCTATCAAATCTATGATACCACTAATGAGGAGATTGTTTCAGGCTATACAATGACCTCCTGAGTAAACACACCTTCTCCTTCTATCCAATCTCCATAAAATCATCTGGCTGCTTCATGTAGATTCTTTTTTTCAAAGTCCCATGAAGGAAGGCCATCTTCATTTTCATCTATTCTAATTCCATGTTATGCTGTGCCACCAGTGATAGCAAAATCTGAATAGATGTATGACACACCATAAGAGAGAAATCTTTTGTGTAATCAATTCCTTCTTTTTATGAGTATCCCTTTGATACCAGCCTTGCTTTGAATTTGACTCCACCTTATTCTGAAGGTGCCTCCTTCTTTGTGAACTTTCATTTTGAGCCAATAGGTCGAGCACCTTCTAGAAGATCCACCAGCTGCCATGTCTAATTCTTTTCAAGTGATTCCATCTCCTCCATCATGGTCTACATCCATGAATCATGATCCTTACTCTCCATAGCCTCTGCATAGTTTTCTGAATCTCCATTAGTAGTGATGAGTGCATAGAAGATAACCTCATCAATGCCATATCTGATCGATCTTCTGATAGTATGCCGGGGCTTGTGCAAAGCCACTCTCACTAGCACATCACTCCTGCCTGAATTCTATGGCTAATCCTGCACCTCCATCTAAACAGCTGGCTCTCCATACTGGTCTTCTATCTGAGCATCTATTCTCCTACTTAGCCTCACTTCAATAGGAACACACCTATAAGTGGAAGTAGACTGCATGTCATCTATCTCTGACTGGCCACCATAGTTTACCTTGATTTTCCCAATTCTAACTATATTTCCAAATCAGTTCAAGATGCTCTCCTCATCAAAGATAACATCCCTATTGATTATTGACATTTGTGTTTCAGGATTCCACAGCAGATACTCTATGACTCCTTGCGGATCCCTAATAAAAAATATCTTTTAAGATTTTGGATCTAATTTGCTCTTCTCAGCTACCTCCACATGTGCATAGACTGGACAACCAAATACCTTCATGTGGCTAAGCTCCATCTTCTTCCCATTCAGACCTCCTCTGGAATGCATCCATTTATCTTGCGATGAGGGGACCTGTTAATAAGAAAACAAGAAAAAATTATGGCATCACCCTAAAAGGACTTTGAAGTGATGTCTATAGTCTCAAACTTCGTGCCTTCTCAGTCAATGTCCGATTCATCCTCTCTACAATATCATTCTATTGGAGAGTCATCTTCACCATGTAATAGTGTTTAATACCATTTTTCTCACAGTACCTCTTGAACTTCAAGCTTGTATACTCTCCTCCATTAACCAACCTCAGACCTTCACTTGTCTCCCTGACTCCTTCTCTACCTCAGCTCTCTAGGCTCTAAACCAGGCAAACACCTCTAACTTTTTTCTGATCAGATAAATCCACACCTTTCTTAAAAAATCATTAATGAAGGTAACAAAGTGTCTAGCCCTATTTCTAGCTGATACAGGAGCCGGTCCCTATACATTCGAGTGCACTAAATCCAGCACTCCTTTGCTATACTTGATACTTTTAGCAAACTTTATCCTATGCTATTTATCAAAGATATATGGCTCACATAAATCAGTGCCCTTCTTTTTTAGGACTGAAATTATCCCTCTTTTGCTAAGTTCTGTAAGCCCACAGTCACTTATGTGACCCATCCGATAGTACCACAGTCGATATAAAAGCTGCTCCTGTGCTACTGCTAGCATCTTTGCACTATCATTTACCACTGAGCCTTCCATTCTATAAATATTGTTGCTCAAACTTCTACCTCTCATCATCACTAAAGCTCCTTTGGAAATCTTCAAGCGTCCATTTCCAGCCTGGCTACTAAAAGCATAATCCTGCTTCTCCAAGTAGCCCAAAGAGATCAAAATCTTTTTTAGCTCCGGTACATGCCTGACATTCGATAATGTACGAATAATCCCATCATATATGCTCATCCTGATAGAGCCAACTCCAGCTACTTAACATGGGTGATCATCTCCAAGACTGACACTTCCACCATCGATCTTTTGGTAGATAGCAAACCATTTTTGATAAGAAGTATAGTGGTATGAGAATGCTGAATCCAAGGTCCACATAGTATCATACTCTATGGACCCATCTGATATAACTAGCAAGTCTTCTTATCGAAGCTATATCATCACTCTTGCTAGCCTTTTCTTTTTTTGATCTCAAAAGGAGATAATTTCTCCTCAGATGTCTAGGCTGATGATATTTATAGCACTTCAATATCTTCTTCTGATTTCGAGACTTTGATCTACCCTTGTATTTATCCTTTGCCTTCTCCATTGATCTTTCTTGTCTTTCATTCACCACCAAGATCTCAAACTTAGGGTCTTCCTTGCAGATCTTCTCTCTTTTCTCATTTGATCTGAGCACACCAACCATCTCTTCATAGTTTAGGATTTCCTTCCTATATACTAAAGTTGTTATAAGACCATCATAAAAACCTGGGAGGGAACACAATAGCAACAATGTTCGATCTTCCTCATTGATCTTCACATCAAAACTAATCACCTCAGAATACACCTGATTGAACCTTTGGATATGTGCAATAAGATCTTCACCTTTGGGCATTCTCAAACTGTAAAGCTGTTTCTTCAACCATAGCTTATTGGTCATATTCTTTTTCATGTATGTTGATGCATACTAATCTATAGCTATGGCAAGTAAACTAGTCGATGAAGTAATAAAGTAAATGAGTAGAGTATCATCCCTAGAGGATTGAAAAATAAGTACTGAAAAGCTCTTTCCTATGCTTTATTTAGAAGACCAATTTATGAGAATAAGAAATTAAAGAACAACATAAAGAAATAATTAAAAATTTTAAGGAAATAGAGAGAGTATAATTATTAGGGTTTTAAACTTAAGAGCAATATATTACTAAGGTAATCGGTTCACCAACTCAGTCAATACAATATTCAAATTATTAGATTAATTTTATTTCATGTGATGGTGGAGTCTCCTAGTTTATTTACTATCCTTTGGTCCAGGCATAGCAAAACTATCAATATTTATTAATTATCCTTTGGTCCAGGTATAATTTAAATAAATATTAATGCATTAAGTTTTGTGAAACCCTCTAATTAAAATACGCTGCATCCAAAGTGCACTAAAATTTCTGCATGCATATAAATTCTAATTTGATTCATAATACAAGATATATAATCAAGAAATAATAACATAGATGTACTTGGTTCGTAACATCTATGTTCATCAGATCAATTAGAAGATGGCCAGTAATCTAAAAGCATTAAGATCAGATTTATATACTCCTCATGAATAAAATTTAAAACTAAAAATAAATCACATTGAATATTGCATCAAAAAAGTGGCTACACCTTAGTCTTAGTAAAAAAAAATTAGTTCATGATAATAAGTTTAAAAATAGCAAATAAAATAAAAAGCATAAAGAAATTAGACTGTTTGATTGCTGAAATTGATTGTCCGTCGCTCTTGGTGTGGAGAACTTGGTGAAGAAGAAAAGAAGCTTCTTGATCAATGTTCTGATTGTCGGAAGAAGAAAAAAAATTAGAAACCCTTTCGTTTCTCTCAAAAATCTCTCTTCTCTTTCTACCTCTCTCCTCTCTTTCTCTTCTTTTTCTTTTTCTTTTTTTATTGTCTCCCCTCTCTCTCTTTTTTTTGCTTTGGCAATAGTAGACTTTTTATGGGCTGAGAGGTGGATTTTCCACTGAAATCCTATTGAAAATTAGCTTTAAAACTCTCAAAATAACTCAAAAAGAATCCTGGATCAATTCTAACCATTGGATATTGATCAAACAGTTCAAAAATCACTCAAAAATTATTTTAAAATCCCAAATCAAGTCGAAATTCATTTGGACCATTGGATCAACCTTGAAGATCAAATTTGAGCTGTCAGATCATGCACAGAAAAGCTTCTGATCTTTAGTTTAAAGTTGAGATGAATCTTAATTATTGGATCTCAATCGGGAGCTATGGATGCCGTTCGTCAGCACATGCATTTCGACCGTTCGATCAAATCCTAGTGAAAGGTGCCCCTCGAATCAGACAAAATTTTAAATTGCCCTCTGTAGACCATGCGCAAGTCTGGTGTTGCATGGGCCGCCGCATTCTTCAGTCGATTGGAGAGTGCTTCTCCATGTGAAATCTCCGAAATGCCCTCCAAACGATCCACCGTACGCCACGAAAAATGCTGATGTCAGCTTGGTGTCAGCGTTGTATCAGCAGGTTGGTCTGTTGGGTGCAGTCGGACCGGGCGATCTACTGAGCTAATTTTTCTGAACCAATTTGAATCGGATCGACTCTTTTTTTTTTGAAATTTAATTTTGGGCTTGTTTGAAGTCCGTTTTGCCTGAAATTTATTTCATCTGAACCAAAAAAATAAGATCTTCATATTGATTGCCTTCTTTCCTACATAAGATTAATAAAAGTATCAATTTTTAAAAAATAAATTAATTTATTTTATAATTTAATACTTTTATTAGTATATTTTTTTCACTTATCACACCTCCCAACTTAGTCATTGCTAGTCCCTTAGAAATATTTTATTTAATACCATGTTTTAATAAGATTATCCATCAAAAAGATAAAATCTAGGACTAAAGGTCAAAAAGTTTAGAAAATACTGCTAATTAAGGATTGAGCTTCAGAAGTAAATTTTTCAGTCAATACAATTAAAAACTTTCTTAGAGTACATCAAAGATCTATAGCACTTGTGTTCGTGATGACTAACTTTAGCATTTCAGTGTTAAATTAAAAGAACAAAAGTATCCTCTCTTATCACCTATTTTGGTCAATTTTCTATACATTCTCAATTTTATACTCATGAATTAAAGTAGCTTTCATACTGCGCCCCCACCCCCATTTTTTTTTTCTTTGCTGTGCTGAGCATCCTGGCCTTCCCTTCACCATTTTACGTGAAATTTTCACACTTGACCTAGGTGCAGAGATCCCAGTTACTAGGCTTTGGGCAATCCACATATACTCTATCTTTTGCACTTTATTTTTAGGCAGGTAGCTCTTTCCTTAAATTCAAGTTTCTTTGATTAGAATGTATATTAATTATCCAATTTTTAGTGATAATTGAATCCTCAGTTGGCCTTATAATCAATACCTACTTTGCCTTGTTAGTGTGCATGTGCAATTAGAAGTGCTAATAGTCTTTTAATGACCTAAGTAGGCTGCTAAAAGTCGACCAACTAATCTACTTCTTTAACTCATTACATTCATTAGCAAATAATTCTATCTTTTATCACTTATCCAGTCTATCTTGCTCAAGATTTTCTTCTTGACACATGATTTTTTTTTTTTTTAACCCCCTAACTTATTCTACATTGTCTTAAAGGAGAAAGAAAAATAAAGGATGCAATAAAGGATAGGAAGGAATACACCTGATTTGGTTCAGTCTGATTCTTTGGAGCTTTGAAATTTTGCTTGAGCTCTCATTGATTTTTCTCTACAAAATTGAAAATACACACCAAAGCAGTAAAAGAGCAACAATAAATTACTGAAAAATAAAAGAAAAGAAAAATGATCAAAACTAAAAAGAAAAAAAAAATAACCTATCTAGTAGTTCTGATTTATAGTCTTCAGCTTGACTTTCTTTAGTTCTAAAGTGGATCTTGTAATTGAAATGCTTCCTTCTCCTTTTCAAAACTTTCATTAATGTAATTTTTCAACCTGTGACCATTTACCTTGAAGGTACCTTTTGATTCATCAAAGATCTCTACTACTCCATATGAAAATACCTTAGTAATTGTATAAGGACCCGTCCATCTTGATTTTAGCTTTCCTAGAAACAAATGTAGCCGTGAACTATACAAGAGAACTTGATGTCCCTCATAAAATTCTCTTTTTACAATATGGTTATCATGCCATTTCTTAGTACATTCTTTGTAAATTCTGGCATTTTCAAAAGCATGGTGGCAAAATTCGTCCATCTCATTTATTTACATTAATCTGTTCTTTTCTGCATCTTGTATATCAAAGTTAAGAATTTTCATGGTCCAATATGCTTTATGTTCTAGCTTAACAGGGAGGTGGCATGCTTTTCCAAAGAGTAGCCTATATGGGGACATACCAATAGGTGTTTTATATGCAGTTCTATATGTCCACAATGCATCATCTAATTTCAATGACCAATCTTTTCTAGATGCACTTATAGTTTTTTCTAAAATTCTTTTTAATTCTCTGTTAGACACCTCTACTTGACCACTGATTTGTGGATGATATGGGGTAGCTATTTTATGAGTGACACCATATTTGTTTAACAGATTTTCAAATTGTTTATTACAAAAGTATTTACCTCCATTACTAAAGATTGCTCTACGAGTGCCAAAATGTGTAAAAATATACTTTTTCAAAAATTTGACAACTACCTTAGCATCATTAGTTGGAAAGGGTGCTGCTTCTATCCATTTTGAAACATAATCTATAGCCACAAGTATATATTGATTTGAAAAAGAATTAGGAAAAGGTCCCATGAAATCAATATCCTAAACATCAAAAATTTCACACACAAGAATATTGTTTAAAGGCATTTCATGTCTTATAGAGAAATTTCTAGTTCTTTGATGGCGGTCACATGAAGAGACATAAGTATGAGCATCTTTAAATAGAGAGGGCCAATAAAAACCTGATTGAAGAACCTTATAAGCTGTTCTAGTTGGGCTAAAATGTCCTCCTACCTTCCGATCATGACAATGATGCAGAATTTTCTCCATTTCTTCCTCTAGAATGCATTGTCTAATGACCTAGTCTGAACAACACTTATACAAAAAGGGTTCATCCCAGAAATAATGTTTAACAATAGATAAGAACCTCTTCTTTTGTTGAAAAGAAAGACCAAGTGGAAAAACCTTACCAACCAAGTAGTTAATAATTTTAGCATATCATGGAAACGTTCTACCTGATATAGCATAGAGGCATTCATCTGAAAATTCCTCCTTGATAGGATAAATATCTAATTGCTTCTCTATGATGTTTTCCAGTCTGGAAAGGTGGTCAGCAACTGAATTCTCTATGCCCTTTTTGTCCTTGATCTCCAAATCATACTCTTATAGCAAAAGAATCCATTTGATCAATCTGAATTTTGCATCTATCTTAGTAAGGAGATACTTTAGAGCTGCATGGTTGGTGTATATAATAACTTTAGATAAAATAAGATAAGAATGAAATTTGTCTAATGAAAATACTATTGCCAGAAGCTCCTTTTCAATGGTTGCATATTTTTGTTGAGCTTCAGTCAAAGTGCTACTAGCATAATATATAGTTTGAAAAATCTTATCCTTTCTTTGACCAAGTACTACTCCTATGGCTGTGTCACTAGCATCACACATCAACTCAAAAGGTAGGGACCAATCTGGTGCTACCATAATAGGTGCCGTGACCAGCTTCTCCTTGAGGGTGTTGAATGCCTACAAACACTCATCAGAAAAATGAAAAGAAACATCTTTACATAATAATTTAGATAAAGATTTAGAAATTAGAGAGAAGTCTTTTATAAATCGATGGTAAAATCTAGCGTGCCCCAAAAAGCTCCTAATAGTCTTAACTGCGGTCGGTATGGATAACTTTTCGATCACCTCAAGCTTAGCTCTATCTACTTCAATACCTTTATATGAAATCTTGTAGCCTAACACTATGCCTTCTTGTACCATCAGATGATACTTTTCCCAATTTAAGACAAGATTAGTATCCTCACATCTTTGTAAAACAAGAGATAAGTTATGCAAGCATTTATCAAATGTAGATCCAAAGACAGAAAAATCATCCATAAATATTTTAAGAGAATTTTCAATCATATCATAAAAAATAGCCATCATGCATCATTGAAAAGTAGCTGGTGCATTACATAAACCAAACGACATTCTTCTAAAAGCAAATGTACCATAAGGACATGTAAAAGTAGTTTTCTCTTAATCCTCAGGTGCTATGGCAATTTGATTATAACCAGAATATCCATATAGAAAGCAGTAAAAATCATATCCAGCTAACCTTTCTAACATCTGATCAATGAATGAAAGAGGATAATGATCTTTTCTAGTTGCATCATTTAATTTTCTATAATCCATACACACTCTCCATCCAGTAACAGTTCTAGTAGGAATTAATTCATAATTATCATTTTGAACTACAGTAATCCCACCTTTCTTAGGAACTACTTGAGCAAGACTCAACCATGAACTATCGGAGATAGGATAAATAATACCTACATCCAGTAGCTTGATTACCTCCTTTTTGACTACTTCTTGCATCTTGGGGTTGAGTCTTCTTTGGGGTTGGACTGTAGGCTCATAGTTGTCCTCCATGAGAATTTTGTGCATACAAATTGAGGGACTAATTCCTTTGATGTCTGCTATGGTCCATCCAAATGCCTTTTTGTGTTTCTTTAGTACTTTCAACAACTTCTCTTCCATTAAATCTATCAAAGAAGAAGAAATAATAATAGGTAAGTGCAATGAACCTTCCAAGAAAATATATTTTAAATGAGAAGGGAGAGGTTTAAGTTCAAGAGTAGGTGGCTCTTCAATTGATGCCTTTGAAAAAGGAGTGGATGATCTTTCTAATTCTTTAAATCATGGTCTGTATGTGCGTGAAATATATGGTCTGGCCTTTAACAATTTTATGCATTCTGTTTGCCTTTCATCTTCAGCTGAACCCTCTTGTGATTGGGCAATGCAAGCTTCAATAGGATCCTCAAACCTATTTTCTAGAAAATACTCATGCACTAAGTTGTTAATATCATCTATATGAAAATAAGTTTGATTATCATTAGGATGTTTAATAACTTTAAAAATATTAAAAGTAACTTGTTCGTCTTAGACTCTAAGAATTAATTTTTTTTGTTGAACATCTATTAAAGCTCCTCTAGTAGCTAAAAAGGGTCTCCCTAAAATAAGGGGTACATCATAATCTTCTTTCATATCAAGAATAATAAAATCAATAGGAAAAATAAACTTGTTTACCTTTACCAAGACATCCTCCACTATACCTCTTGGATATTTGATGGATCTGTCGGCTAATTGAAGAGTAATAGTGGTAGGCTTCGGTTCTCCTAGACCCAGCTTTCTGAAAATAGAAAAAAGCATGAGATTAATACTTGCTCTTAAATCACATAAAACTTTATCAAAACTACAATCACCAATAATGCAAGGGATAGTAAAACTTCTTGGATCTTTTAGCTTCTATGGTAATTTATTTTGAAGTATTACTGAGCATTCTTCATTCAAATTTATTCTCTCATGCTCCTTCAGCTTTTTCTTATTTGTTAGGATTTCTTTGAGAAACTTGGCATATCTGAGCATTTGAGTGATAGCATCTACAAAAGAAATATTAATATATAAATTTTTTAATATTTTAAAAAAATTAAAAAATTCCTTATCTGGATGCTGTATTTGTCTCTTTGGAATGGTAGTGGTGGCACGTAGGGCTTCACATTTGGATCGCCAAATTATATACCTGGAGACCATACATCTACTGGTTGTTTTGATGACTGACGAATTTTAGTTGATGGTTCCTTATTTGTAGTTGGCTCTTTAGTCTCTTTCTTCTGATATGGCTCCTCCAACTTTGTACCACTTCTTAGGGTGATAGCATTGAATGCTCCCTTGGATTAGTCTCCGTATTGCTTGGCAAGGATCCTTGAGGTCTCTTGGAGATTATCTTAGCCATTTGACCTATTTGCATCTCTAAGTTTTGAATTACTGCTGCTTGGTCCTGTCTAAGTTTGGCTTCTAAATTTTTTATAGTTGCTTCTTGGTTTTGCATGAATTTGACCATCAGCTCTTCCAAGTTGGACTTCTTTTCAAGTACTTAGAACCTCGAGGGTGGCTGTTGTGCTGCATTTTGATTACTCCATGAGAAATTTGGGTGCTGCCTCCACCCTTGATTGTATGTGTTGGAGTAGAGATTATTTTGTTGCGGCCTAAAAAAATTACCAACATAATTAGCTGTATTAGTTGTTTTAGCAAAAGGATTACCTATCTGGCAATTGCTCGTATCGTGTCCTCCTCCACATAGGTCATAGGTGATGCTCTAAATATGCATAGCTATTCCCTTCAAGTTATTGACTTCAGCTCTAAGGGCTGCAATTTCAGCTAGTAAAGTTGGCACGCAATCTACTTCCTGCACAGCTGCTAGTCTTTTTGGCATCATGCGTTCTATCTGCCACTGATAGCTATTTGATGCCATCTCATCGATCAGATCGAAGGCTTCTTCCTCTATTTTTTGGTTAATTGTTCCTCCTGCTACTACATCAATTATAGAACGATTAGTAGGAGATAAACCATTATAGAAAGTTTGTACCTAAAGTCATACGGGTAGTTGATGATGTGAACATCTCCTCAATAATTCCTTGAAATGCTTCCAAGCCTCATATAGTGTCTCCATGTCCATCTGCATGAAAGAAGTGATATCATTGTGCATCTTGGCAGTCTTGGAAGGTGGAAAGTACTTAGCTAAGAATTTTTGGGCTAGGACATCCCAAGTTATGATAGAACCTATAGAAAGAGAATGAAGCCAACTCTTAACTTTGTTCCATAAAAAGAAAGAAAATAACCTTAATCTAATAGTATCATCCGACACCCTATTAATTATAAAAGTATCACAAAGTTCAAGAAAGTTAGAAATATGGGCATTCGGATCATCATACATGTGTCCATTGAATTGGATAGTTGATTGAATCATTTGGATCATTGTCGATTTTATTTCAAAGTTGTTTGCTCGCACTGGCGGTCTCCTGATGCTCGAAGCTGCATCGGCTATAGATGGTGTGATGTAATCGTTCAACGGACGATGTACTAGTCGAATAGCTTCATGCTATCCTTCGATCGCCATATCCAATCCTAGATTGATGACATTAGGATCTTCGGCTGCCGTATTTCTTTCTTGTTGTAGTCTTCTAATGGTCCTTTCAATTTCTAGATCTAAAGATAGTAAGTTACTATGTCCAGTACATGTCATGCACTGAACAAAATTTTTTTTTTAAAAAAAAATAAAATAATAATAAAAATTTAAAATAAAATTCTAAAGTAAAGCTAGGATCAAAATTTTAATATTATTTTAGATACAATCCCTAGCAACAGCACAAAAAACTTGATGCATGCTAATCTATAGCTATGGCAAGTGCACTAGTCGATCAAATAATAAAGTAAATGACTAGAGTATCATCCCTAGAGGATTGGAAAATAAGTACTGAAAAGCTCTTTCCTATATTTTATTTAGAAGACCGATTTATGAGAATAAGAAATTAAAGAATAAAATAAAAAATAATTAAAAATTTTAAGGAAATAGAGAGAGTGTAATTATTAGAATTTTAAACTTAAGAGCAATGTATTACTAAGGTAATCGATTCACCAACTCAATCAATACAATATTCAGATTATTAGATTAATTTTATTTCATGTGACGGTGGAGTCTCCTAATTTATTCACTAACCTTTGGTCCAGGCATAGCAAAACTATCAATATTTATTAATTACCCTTTGGTCCAGGTGTAATTTAAATAAATATTAATGCATTAAGTTTTATAAAACTCTCTAATTAAAATATGCTGCATCCAAAGTGCACTAAAATTTCTGCATTCATATGAATTCTAATTTGATTCATAATACAAGATATATAATCAAGAAGTAATAACATAGATGTACTTGGTCCGTAACATCTATGTTCATCAGATCAATTAGAAGATGATCAGTAATCTAAAAGCATTAAGATCAGATTTATATAC
>QRFJ01000694.1:120000-131435 GCA_006176705.1 Cocos nucifera
TGGTTTAACAAGAATACCCGGGGATCCCTTCCCCGAACCCATACGTCTTTCCGTAGGTCTTACTGTCACAGGTTTGTCGGGAAATAAATAAAAATACCCATATTTTTCCACCACGACGCGCATATCGTGTCATTGCTCTTCGCCCTGCTTCTATTTGTCTAGCTGTGATCCAAACGGGTTCAAGTGCCTGAAGAGCATATCCGCCGAAACAAATATGATTGCCTCGACAAGATATTCCCTTCATTCTTCCTCTATGTTGTTTACGAAATCTGGTTCTTTTTGGGTTATAGTTGATGGTTCTTTCTTAATTCCATCTCTACAAGGAACCGGACATGAGAGTTTTTATGTTCGTCTATGTGATCCTCTTCTGGTCGTTGCTGTTTTCTCTTCGGTTCCCGACGGTTCTCCGTGCTCACCCGTCACGGCTCTTCCCTCTTCTTCGCCCTCTGCGCTCTCGTGTCCATAATATGGCTCAATTCTGAAACGTTAAACGTTTGGGACGTTCCAAACTCTGCGGGCAGTTCTACCTTGGTAGCTAAGCATTGTCGTTGTATTTATCCATAATCCTAAATGGCAAAATCCTTCGCTGCCGCAATTGACCGCGTCTCTCTGCCTGACTTCCTTTCTCAGGACCACACTTCATCACCAACCTCAAACTCCTGCGCTCTCCGGCGTGGCTTTACATTTCTATCCTTGCTTTGCTTCCCCCCTCACGCACCTCTGCGTGCAGTCGTTCCATCTCCCTAGCAAAGTCATTGATATCCAAGCAGTTTTCCTCTTATCTTATTCCAGGCGGAGCCAACTCTTTCATTCCTCTGGTCTTCCATACACACAAACAGCGATCTCCCAGTGCTTCTATTCACCGAGTTTGGATAAGCAAACTCAGCTGTTGCCAACATCTCCTCCCAGCGTCTTGGCTTGCCATTTACTAGGCTGCTCAACAAATCACCAACCACCTCGATCTAACCATCCCTTTGTGGGTGGCGCTACTGAAGCACAAGCTGGTTCCCTCCTTCGGATTGACGGAGCTCTTGGCATTGCTTTGTTTTTCTCTCCTTTCCTATCAGCGAGTTCCGATCCTTTTGTTCAAAATTTCTTCATTCATACCAAACCGCTTGCAGAATCAAATCCTATTCCACAAGATCCTATATCAGCTATACATCCTCCTCGCATTTATGCCGGAGACGTCGCCAGTGCTATGGGCTTTGGCTTATGTAGATCAAAAATGATGAATGGGATTGTGGCACTCCACTCATCGCCAATGCGGAAGGATGCCGCCGAAAAGAATGGAACGCTGCTTCGCTCTGCTGGATGCGTCAGATCCCATATAAGAAGCTCGCTCTTTACCCGATCATTCAAACATTTTGTGGGCGGCGCACCTGCTCTATTGTTGTGTAGCAATAGAAGCCTGCTCATGCTGCTTCGGCGGTGCTTTTTCGCCTTCTTTTCGCTCTGGACAGGAGCGCTAATGGACACGGGGAGGGAGCAGGCGAAGCGTGTCGTTCGTAATGGAAAGAAAGAGACCACTACTTCGCCTCTTTGTTGGACCGCCGGCGCGAACACAGTGGTCTCTGACCAGGACCAGGAACCAATTCGAATTTGGATCTTGACATGTCGGTTGTTTTTAACCGTAGGCATCTCGCCAGGAAGTTGGTGGGCTCATCATGAATTAGGTCGGGGTGGCTGGTGGTTTCGGGATCCCGTAGAAAATGCCTCTTTTATGCCTCGGGTATTAGCCACAGCTCGTATTCATTCAGTAATTCTACCCCTTCTTCATTCTTGGATCTCGCTTCTTAATATTTTGACTCTTCCATGCTGTGTCTCAGGAACCTTTTCAATACGGTCCGGATTGCTAGCTCCCGTTCATAGTTCTGCTACAGACGATACACGAGGAAGATTTTTATGGCGGTTCTTCCTTCTAATTACAGGCATATCTATGAATCTTTTCTACCAGATGAAGCAGCAGGCATCGGTCCGTAGAACCTATAAAAAAGAGATGGTTGTGGCGCGAAGTACTCTTGTGCACCTACGTCACTCGGCTCGCGCGCAACCCCGCCCCGTTATGTTATGGAAGAATTTAGCTTATTGCTGGGCTGGTTATTCAGAGCCAGCAATTGGCTGCCGGATTTCGTCCCGTCCGTAGCGCTTCGGAAGTCACTGTGGCGTGGCTGAATGTAGAGCAGTCCGTGATGGAACTTTGATCAGTATATTATTTAGAACTTCGGAAGATGGTCAAGGTAGCTTGCTTCCAAGCCACTGCACTAGATGCGCATGTAGTCGTAGCAGCAGTCCTGCCGGTAGCAAAGTAGCATAGCCTTAAAAGCCGGTTTCAGCCGCAAGCAAGTAGTCCAGTAGCCAGAAAGCTAGCAGCAGCAAGGGCAGTGAGCAAGCAAGCGGTAGCCAAGGATAGGGCTTTGAAGCGGTAAGTTGCGGGGTAGCCAGGCCCAGTAGGCAGAGCGGTCCAATCAGGCCAGTCAGGGAAGAGTCCCGGTCTTTGGATTGACCCACACCCTTTTCCTTCCGTTCGGTGAATCAACCTTGGCATTACCTAAATGAAATATCCAATTCATAGAGTCACATTACTCCGCGGATTGGCTCCCTTTCTTAACCTCGCAATGAACAAAATGAGACGTTTGCTTGCTTCACCGCCAACAAACAGGCCCACTAGGATGCTCTCTTGGATTGGGTATGGGATAGGAGGCCTATACATCCACTTTCATAGCATAGCTGGTGTGTTACTGGAATAACTGCTTTATTACTTTGTATTGTCTCTTAGCAACACCTTATCAAGTAGTTGTTCTTTTAAGCTTTCCTTTGTGTTGTGACTT
The DNA here is from genome assembly GCA_006176705.1 of Cocos nucifera. NCBI lineage: Eukaryota > Viridiplantae > Streptophyta > Magnoliopsida > Arecales > Arecaceae > Cocos > Cocos nucifera. The sequence goes on from QRFJ01000694.1 coordinate 122,829, forward strand.
CTTTCTTCTCTACAAATGGTAGAGCCACAGGTCAGTAGAGCAGGTGTATCGTTTTCATAGCAGGTTCATTGCAGGCATAACAGTTGTATGGCTTTTCTAGCTGCTTTCTATATAATTTAGTATAGGAGGAGCACGCTTTCTAGCTATAGAGCAGTTATATGACTTTCATAGCGTTTAGTAGTTGTAGGGATAGGTAGCTACAAGTAGTGCTTGAATGGGAAGACTCTTTTGAGTTGTTTTCTTTCAAGAAGGAGTGCTTGAAACATAGCTAACCCTTCTTAAGGCAAGAGTGCTTGAAGAGAAAGCTACCCAAAGGAGAAGCAGTATACGCAAGGTCTAAGCCTTACATAGTTGTCTTTGTCTCCTTGGTACCCCTCCCTCTTATTCTTCCTCTGTAATAGCTGCCTCGCTAGCGAAGAGTCTTCCAAGCCCTGAGCGCGCTGAGTGCTTAGCACTGAATTAATAGCATCACTTCTACCACTTGCATAGCATATCGGTAGTAGCTACAAGACAAAAAACTAACTCAAGAACGCAAGAGAAGTGCTTTTAAAATGGTAGAGCTACAAGAAAGCATCTACTAAGCTAACCATCTAATCTAAGCAGTAGTATCTCAACTCAAGGAATAGCTTTCCCGCAAGAGGAGAGAGCATCTATCTACACAGTTAGTTGCCCTTACTTTGGGATATTGCCTTAGCTAGGTTGGCTCCTAGGCTAAAGCAACTGTACAATAGGTGATGTTATCAGCGATGCCTCGCAGCATGGAATGTTATTTCTTCTTCCTCTGAGGCTCTGGAATGGAAGAATTGGTTCAGCATCAACCCCAGGGATTCTTTCCCCGACTACAAGAAAAGAAAGCCTTGCTTGCTTCGTCTTTGGTTTGGCATTCTAAGGAGCAACTTCCCCGTAGGCTCGATTCGGTTCCATCCTATACCTTCTATCCTACGTCTTATCACTCGGAATCGCATTCTATCACACTGGTCACACTGGTGGTACTTCTTGTTGAATTAAAAGATTGGATTAGTCTTTCTGTACCCACCCGCCACCCCTGTTTGAGAGTGATTAAATATCAATAGGGGAACCTCCTAATAAGGAAGTTGCTCCTTGGAAAAGCCTTTTCACTGCCAAGCCTTTTTCTTATTTTTTGGGCAAGAATCCATCTCGGTTTAAGAATTCACCCAATTGGGACATCCATTCAGAACCTGAAACCATTACCAACAAAAAAGAAGGTGTTAGAAAGGGGCTTCGAAAGAACTCTTAAAAGAAGAAGGATGCAGCGAGCGAGCCTGTTAAGCTGCGATTGAGCCTAAGTCTTTCCAAAAAGGGTAACTTTATTGAGAAGTTCCCATAATAATACCTTTCTCATCGATAATTTACAACAACTGAAACTGGAACTGAGAATTCTTAAAATCACCCTATACTGAGGAGTGTGTCGGTAGCCTTCGGAATAAGTCCTATGCATACCTACTGGCAAATAGTTCAGTGAGTGGGTTCAGGTAAGACTCTACTTATTGATCTACCTATTTATTCCTCCCCCAGAGAAGATAGAGCTACCTTAGTTCATAGATTGCTTGCATTGATGGTCATTCCATTTCTTCCATTGTTAGGCAGCTTCTGTTCCCAATCCAACTTAAGTATTTTGATGTAGGTTGCGGACACATTTAATTCTCTTGAGCAGGGACAGGCCCTATTCATTTTTCATTAATAGAAAAATTTGACAGGGGATCGTTTTACTCTCTCTCAAAGAGTAGGTTTTCTACGATTGATCCTATAGGCCTTTAAGAGATAATAGGGGCGAGAGCGAGATGTTAAGGATTTCTATCTTAATCCCCAAGTCTCTCTCATTGATGAAGGGGGACATATTCATCCATCAAACTCTTAGTACGCTAATGTTAGTTGACCCATCAAACGAACCCAACCTTCTATTTTAGATAGATAGATGTTGAGCTTAAATCGTTTCATTGGGATCAGTAGATGGGAATATAGACCAGTGGCTCCTTCGTGGAGTGCTTACGCACGGAACGAAGCTAAGGGAGGCGAAGGCCACTAAGCCGTAGCTAGCAGTGTATTTTACTCTATTGGGCGATTCCGGCCCCTCACCCCCTATTTTTTAGTAAAGCTTGGATGCCGATCAGTAGCCTATTTACCGAATCCTGATTCTTTTGAGTCCTATTGTTGCAAACGAATAAGACGGTGCTGATTCCGATGTATTTTATTTCTATGACATTGAGTCTACCTTTTCTTTTTTCTTGTAGATGACCTCTTGTACAGTCTTTTTTCAGGCATTCAAACTAACCGATTTCATCTTGATTGAAATCCTGTCGATTATACCAAACCGTTCTTCCAGCGAAGTAGTGTAATTAGAGCCTTCTTCTTCTGTTCCAATCAAGTATCTCAAGAAGCGAGCGAGCGTGTTGAGGTAGGGGAATCCGAATAGCGCGTTATAGTCTTGACCCGAATGCGTTCTTTAATTTCTGACCTTTCGCCCCTGGCTCTATCTCATACGGTATACATACTTTCGTTTATCGAATCCCTGTTAAGGTTCTCTATGCCCCCAGACATTGATTGCTATACGGAATGTAGGATCAACTCCTTTATTATTATTAGTAAAGTAAGATAGGGCGAGAGAGGAACGAACTGAACCAAGACTCGAAGACAGAAAACGAGAGTGAAGGTCCTTTTTCTCGTTGACTGGCCCTTGTTGCACTTACTTCATCCTTCTGTTTACTTCACTCTTGCTGAACTTAGTTTACCGCCCGCTTCTTTCCTTGCGGGTCTGATTGAACTGAACTACTCGGGACCACTGCTCGCCTGACAGCTTTGGCTGCTCAACCCGATACCACCGCTTCTCGTACCTTACTACTACTATCTATAAAGCAGCTCTACCTGGCACTCACTGCTCATTGCCTTCTTTCTTGTAGACTGGTAAGATGAACGAGAGCCTGTGGCTTTTCGACTTTCTCGGCATGATCTTGCGACTTTTGGAGCCTACCTTTAAGTAAGCGCCTGAATCAATTCAACAAAAAGAGGTAAAATCCCCTAGTTGGGCTGTCTTCGAGCAAGCTCTTAGCTTTCATCGTGAGTGAGAGAGGAATTGAGGCTGATCCAGCTAAGGTGAAAGCCATTGTAAATCTATGTCGTCACCTCGTAACCTCAAAGAGTTGCGTAGTCTGCCGGGCCGGTTCCAGCCTTTGATCTAAAAAGCTAAAACTCTATGTCAATCCTTTTCCCGTCAAGACGCAAACTTTGTTTGGAGGCCGAAGCACAAAGAAAAGCCCCCCTCTTGCTTTGTCTGCCTCCCTGTTTACCCCCATATCCCCGCTGCTTGGGCGTCCCTGTAGAAAGGAACTCAACTCAAAACGAAGCGAAAACTACTGCTTACTGCTTTGGCCGCTACGAAAAGAGGAACCACAACTTAAAGCTTACTATGATTGGCCCCTTCAACAAGCCCAACTCGACAAGATGAAGGCGTTTCGCCCCGTATCTCACTGTTAGGCTTACCCTTTAATTTAAAAGGAACTCAAAACAACAAGTAGCTTAAGGCAGCACAAGACCTTGACTTTCATTCCCAACAAGACCCGCACTTCCCGCTAAGAAAAGAGAAGCAACCCCCTACAAAAAACTACTGCTTATTGCTTTGGCCGTAGAAGAGGAAGAACAATAGTCTGGTTGCGCTTCGGGACGACTTCCCCTACCACTGTGAAATAGCGCCCTCTTCTTCTTCGTCAATGGTCCCCGGGTTTCCCACTTGTTAAGGACCTTCTAAGCTCGGTCCCGGTTTGGATTAGACTACCCAACCTGAGGCTCAACTGGTGGACTCCGACGATCATCGGAATTATAGCGAGTTCCGTCGGCAAACCGTTGTATATGGACGAGCTCACGGTGTCGAGGTCGAGACTGACGTATGCAAGAGTTTGCGTTGAGATTGGTGTGGATTCCCTTGATGGCATAGGGGCAAGAGAGTCTATCGTAGTTTGGATTCCACAGTGCTCGTACACCCAAGGCGCTGTAAGCGAAGCCTTTCTTGACTTGAGGTAATCATCAGAGCTGTAGTTGGGATACACCCTGGGAAGCACCATGTGTGTGTTCCCGGTGTCTCGTCACTTTGACTCCCCGTTCTCCTCTTTCGTTCTTCATGGCCTAAAAATGAATGGAATATCTATATCAAGAAATTTAAGAGAAAGCATATCAAGCCCAATGTTGGGATTGAAGGCTTATATGTAGTACCTTCACCCGTTGTTGTCCGGGATCTTGAGTCCTTTCCTCTCCTTGACTTGTATTAGTAGGGCGTTCTTCATCTAAAGGCTCTTCATATCATGAACTTGTCCAAGTCAAACTCTTCTTGTTGCGGGAGAAAGTTCTGGTAAGCTCGTCAGGTGCTGGCGTAAGTAATAACTCCTACCGTTGCTAAAGCTTTCTCTTTAAGGCTTTTGACTCCGATTATCGTTATTCAAGCGGTATCACAGAGAATCTTTCCTTTCGTCCTTCTGGAAAGGGTTTGAAGAGGGGCTTGGTAGCTAGGAAAGTAAAGTCAGGGGGGAAGGCGCTGTACTATTGGGCAAGTAGCGGTTGTAGTCTCGGCTTTCTTGTAGCTTTGGGGATTTATTAATGCTACTTAAGGATTAAAAAAAAGGCTTCAAGCTCAAGTGCAAGCTGAGTAAACTTGTTCAGCTTTACTGCAAGTCTAAAGAAAGGGAGGGGCAAAGTCCACTTGCTATTAGCTCGCTTAAATCTCTTCACTCGCATAGTAAACTGCGCTCACCCTAGTAAAATCCAGATCTTGTTCCTATAGAACGTGATACGGGGTACCTTATTGCTTAGTCTGGCTTTTTTTATGGAAGCTTTAACATGGTTGGACGAGCGGCTGGCCCGCCGGTCAGGTAGTGATACCGCTATTAAAGAAGGAGATCTTGTACTTATAGTTTTTTTTGGAGAAGCTCACTATCTTAACATTTTCTATCGAGCTTGGTTCTCTTTCAATGCTGAGTTCTAGCGTATTCGACATGGTTGTGTGCTACAAGGTTCCCATCAAGGCTTTAATAAAAACATAGATATATGGATTCGAAGCAGCTATCAAGTTGGCAGGCTTTGTATCCATCCTTGGGAAGCGCTCCCTTCATTCCAATTTCTTCCGGCTTTTCGACACCAGGCGGAGGAAAGTAGTAAAACCAGCCCTGCTTGATCTAACCCTCGTAAGTGAAGGGCGAGGCGACAGCGGCTTTGGTAGCATCCAGGCAAGAACCAGTTGTTTCAACCTAAACCCGCCCACCACCCTGTTCCGCTTAGCCTCATGGGATTTCTTTGAGAATGACGTTCAGTAGCCTTCTAGCCATCGGCCTATCCCCGCTCCAGTACGTATGCCTGTAAAACCTTTTTCGCGTTAGACATCAACCTTTACATATGAGTTGTTGCCCGTTCCCATCATGGAAATAAGCTTCTTTAGCCTGAAAGGCTCTTCTCTTATCCTTTTCCATACATAGGATCAACAACAAACAAGGCTTTCATCCTTAGTTGAATCTGGTAAAATATTTTATTTATAGTCTATACCCAAACTCCTTTCCTGGTTTTGGTGGAAGAAAAGAAACTACGCCCTTCCTTTCATGGAAATAGTAGGCTTATTCAGCCGCTTCGAACAACAAAGCATTTGCTTTTGAGTCCTCTTCTGGAAAAAGAACTACCGCGTCCGCTTTATAAAGAGGATCAGCCCTAGCTTCTTCTCTTTCTTCGGCAGGCAGGATCGAATGAGGATGATGGGGTGATGCTTTTGAAACTAAATTACGTTTGGTTCATCTGCTTGCTTCATTTGATGCTAAGAAACGGAACCTGACCTAGTCCATGGTAAATAGAGGTGGAGCAAAAGCAAGGGAGCTGATAAAGGTGAGTACGTGCGAAAAGCAAGAGGCGAGCCCTTACCATACTATACAGGAGTTTCTCGCTTTGCTTTGAGCGAGGGTGTGACGCTGAGGATTGCTTCTTATTATGTCGCATCGAGTCAAAGGTTGTTTGTTACGTACGTAATTAAAGGGCACGTCAGGCACTGTGCTTTTAGCCAACGAGCTTAACTACTAGATGCTATTTCGACATCATAGACAGTAAAGAAAGGACTCATGAATGACCCGATCCCTAGTACTCTGATTCAACCGCTTATGTTCTTCGCCAATGTTCCAAGGAAGGTTTCATCTGATCACATATACAATAAAAAGAAATTTAAAAATTTAAAAATTTATAAAATTATTATATATATATACTTTTCCACTTATCTATTCGTTCTTTGACGCTGTCCCGACTGATGAGCACCACTTAGGACTTCATGAGACTCTGCTAGGATCTGCAGCGCTTCAGTAGGCCCTAGGCACTGATGTAAGGTTAAAGCTTTCACCAATGCTTAATACTATCCAGTCTACACTGTACTCCCATAATAAGGCAAGAAAGCGGAAAATTGCAAAGAGAAGTAAGATGGGAAAAGTTCCCCCCTTTTTTTTAGCCAGTTTCCAAGAGGGAGAAGGTATTCTGGCAATATCAGGCGTACTACTAATCGATTATTTGGCCATTTGCGATCGAACAACCTACATGAAAATAAGGATGAACAATTGTAAGCCTACATAACCTACCTCCCAGACCAAGGGAAGAAGGTATCAGATCACTGTAGTTCGAGACTCCTTTTGTTATCGGTATGCTCCCAGGTACCTGTTTAATTGTGATCTGTTCGCCAGAACCAGGGGGTCTTTCTGTGGGAAACCTCCATGAGCAATCGTCGTTTTTTGATGGTTTTCCGTTATTCATAGTGCTCTTTTCACACCTCCGGATTCGGTGCCAATTGATCGCCGATTTCCCTATTTCTTCATAATAGGAGTCTGGCTATCTTGTGCTTGATTGTACAAGTTCGTGAGGAGGGCTGGCGAGTGAATGAGGAAGCGACTCGATTCAACAAAAAAAGGGTAGAGTAGAAACAACCCCCTAGAACTGACAAAGTAACTTCAATGAATTACTCGAGCATTCTACCAACATATGCAGATTCATTCACTAAAATTGGATTTATTTAACAAATAGCGACTCCTTACTTAAGGCGGGATGAGTGTACATCCAACGAGCGCCGGTGAGAAGCAAGCTAAGCTGGAAGCTCGGCTTGAACTATTTCCATCAAGCAAGAGAAAGGAGGCAACAGGGTTAGCCTGGGATGCGAACCAAAAGCTCAGCTTTGCGAAGCAGACCAATCTTCCACATACCGCACAGACTGCGTTTCGGCAAGCCACCTCTTCCTCCAACATCCTAGGAAGGTTCGGGGACCAGGCAACATGACCAAAATCAGAGGTTTGGGTCTGCCCCTGTGCCCTTCACGCACAGAAAAAGGCATGGCTCCATCGTAGTCCACATGTCTATCGCAGAGCCAACATTTCGCTATCGACTCATTCCTATGGGAACGCGCTAAGAGCTAAGCCACTAATGTCATGGGGAAGGTCTATATCTCATTTAGTCGCGGCTATGTGTATATATCCGATCGAAGAGCCTTCCATTCTCAGCTTCCAAAATTAGGTGCAAGGCAGACAGACCTTGGAATGGAAGAGAGAATGGTCGACAGAAAGTGCTTTCTACATGCTCATGGAAGAGGAAGAATGAAAACACAACATTCTCCATCTCTTGCTTCAGAAACTTGAAACTTAATACTTCTGAGCATCTCTTAATTCCTTACTTTCATAAGGTGTGACTTCTTCTTGTCACATGAAGATCATTTCTTTTTTTTTGCAACTATTGTATTCCATTCTTACTCGTGATAGATGGATGCCTGCCAAATGTAGAGTTATCCTCAGGTGACTCGGCAGGACTATTTTCTTTTGCTGTAAAAAAGAGTCTTCGGAAGCCAAATGTCTTGGATGGCAGTTGAATGAGGGAGAGATAATTTTTGTTTTCCCTCATATTTCATAAGTAGGATCACTTTTGAATCATGGAAACAATGCAGTAGTGAATTTTAAAATCTCTAGGCAATGCATTCTCTGAGGAGATGTGGCACGGCCACTATATCATTCCTCAAGATGAGCGCCTTTACTCGTGCTACCGAAGGCAAATTTGCTCCATAAGTTCAGCCAGTGATCTAGCTAGAAGTCTCTTACTCACATCAATAACCTCTTTCCAGTACTGCAGGATATTTCATGAGGTGTTGATGAACGTTGGTCACATCCATTTATTAGCCCATTTGGAGAGGTAACTTCGCAGCAAAAGATGAATATGTAATATGCTTTATGTATCTTTTTGTTTTGAAATCTCCTAGCCACTTCATAAGAAGGCGCTGCTTGGTGAAAGTCACCTCCCTCATTAACGTTAATTGAAAAATCTAAGAATAAAAAAATAAATTTTCATATCTTATAGTCTTTGATGTTCTTATTTATATTTATATATATTAAAATTAATATTATTATATTTTTTCTATATATTAATATCATATATTATTATTCTATTTATCTTTTATATAAATAGAAAATGCGAGAGCCCGTTTTACAACGTCCACAAAAGAATGGACAGGGGAAGGGGGTATAGGTGAGGCGGCTGCACCCCCTTACAATCAGCATTACTTTACTAGCTAGAATTCATTTTCAATAGTTACAGACTGGTTTT
>QRFJ01000694.1:131460-133960 GCA_006176705.1 Cocos nucifera
CTTATAGCAATAGCAAACGGCCTACTTATAGCCTAGCCCTTTTTTTTATCTTATTTTGTTTAGGCGCCCCTTCTTAGTAAATTAGGGCTTCGCCCTTGGAGCTCGATTTCGACGGGGCCTATCTTCTTCTTTAGAAGTACCTCGCCCGTTATACGATGAAAAGCCGTTCAGTAAGCTCTCGATAGCCATTTGCTAGTTGGACTTATGACTCTCCCCGGCGGGCGGATAGAAATTACGGAGGGTAGCTTGCCGGCAAAGGACATGTATGGTAGATATGAATATTTATTTCAGAGTCTAACTTAGTTAGATGAGTGTCATTATTGTTAGGTAATGTACCTACAAAGAGGACTATTACCAGAGCCATCTTGGTATTACAGTCCAAGATATGGGACTGATGCATCTAGATAGCGTCGATCTCAAGATCATATTTTGATGGTTGAGAGAGTAGGGAGCGGTTCACTAGTGGAGGCATGGGATGATCTAATCATTAAAAAGTTTAGTATTCGCCAAAGAGCTCTGTTAGAAAGGAGTAACGAGAGAAGTTGGGTGGAGCATGAGATTAAGATAGGTGTGGCTTTGGTTCTTAGATAAGAGCCAGGGCTTTTAAGTAGATATTGTCATAGGCAAAATGTTCAGTAGCCCTAATTAAATTTTTGACTTTGTAGTGAAAATTGCGCGGAGGACCGGTAGGATGAAGACTTAGGTGTAGATCTGGCCTAAACAAAAATAAAATTAAAAAAAATATTTGTAAACTATATATAACTATATATATACGAACGATAATAAAAAATTCTAAGCGATTCTTAATTATTCCCCCCTTTTTTTTTGATCGAACGAATAGGGCCCAACAATGAACGCTTCAATATTCAAGGAACGAAGCCCCCCACCAACCGCTACCATGGTGCTCCCAACCTTGACTACTAGCCTATTAGACATTTCATTTAGCTAGCCTATATCTCAATTTAAAAGAACCATTTCCAGTTCCGACTTTAAAGCTTGGTTGGCGCATTCCTCCCTTTTCATTTCTATATTGATGGATTAACAGATTCCGCCAAAGACGATTCACTTCCTGACAAACTGAGTCCACTCTGTGACAAGATTTCAGCCTAGCTCAAAGATCTCAGTTTGCACTAGAAACCGATTTCTCTTAATTTAGGAAAACCCGATGGAACGCGGTCTCATCACAACACCTGAAGAGCTCGCTCAATGCTTCTCTGGGGCATAAGGAACTGGAGCAAGCCCTACTTGCTGAACTGTATTCGACCCTTCGTAATCAGGATCCCTTCTTTCGTCCGTCCACGACGTCCTCTATCCACACATAGAAAGCTTCCCCTCTTCCACACCCTACAAGGAAGTGCTGCCCTTCATACCCTATGCTCTGTTGCACACTTCCCCCCTACCTATGATCTAATTACTTTTTCGTTGAAACAAATTACATAACATTTACAATCTGACAACAGAAGGCCTGGCATAGTCACAGCTAAGATCCTCTCTTGGGTAGGGCTCCTGGGTTTTCTTATCTAGGCTGCTTAAACTCTTTCCCATAGAACGTGATACGGGGTACCTTATTGCTTAGTCTGGCTTTTTTTATGGAAGCTTTAACACGGCTGGACGAGCGGCTGGCCCGCCGGTCAGGTAGTGATACCGCTATTAAAGAAGGAGATCTTGTACTTATAGTTTTTTTTGGAGAAGCTCACTATCTTAACATTTCCTATCGAGCTTGGTTCTCTTTCAATGCTGAGTTCTAGCGTATTCGACATGGTTGTGTGCTACAAGGTCCCCATCAAGGCTTTAACAAAAACATAGATATATGGATTCGAAGCAGCTATCAAGTTGGCAGGCTTTGTATCCATCCTTGGGAAGCGCTCCCTTCATTCCAATTTCTTCCGGCTTTTCGACACCAGGCGGAGGAAAGTAGTAAAACCAGCCCTGCTTGATCTAACCCTCGTAAGTGAAGGGCGAGGCGACAGCGGCTTTGGTAGCATCCAGGCAAGAACCAGTTGTTTCAACCTAAACCCGCCCACCACCCTGTTCCGCTTAGCCTCATGGGATTTCTTTGAGAATGACGTTCAGTAGCCTTCTAGCCATCGGCCTATCCCCGCTCCAGTACGTATGCCTGTAAAACCTTTTTCGCGTTAGACATCAACCTTTACATATGAGTTGTTGCCCGTTCCCATCATGGAAATAAGCTTCTTTAGCCTGAAAGGCTCTTCTCTTATCCTTTTCCATACATAGGATCAACAACAAACAAGGCTTTCATCCTTAGTTGAATCTGGTAAAATATTTTATTTATAGTCTATACCCAAACTCCTTTCCTGGTTTTGGTGGAAGAAAAGAAACTACGCCCTTCCTTTCATGGAAATAGTAGGCTTATTCAGCCGCTTCGAACAACAAAGCATTTGCTTTTGAGTCCTCTTCTGGAAAAAGAACTACCGCCTCCGCTTTATAAAGAGGATCAGCCCTAGCTTCTTCTCTTTCTTCGGCAGGCAGGATCGAATGA
>QRFJ01000694.1:138960-180184 GCA_006176705.1 Cocos nucifera
CTAATAACTTATCCAATTACAACGTATTAACCGCTAATGCACCTTTCTTTTATCAAATTTCAGGGACATGGTCTAATCATGAGGGTAGTATTTTATCATGGTGTTGGATCCCATTTTTTTATGGATTCCTTCTTTGTTACCGGGGTCGACCCCAAAGCCATAATGTCTCAAAACGAAGAGGCTATAGAGAAACTTTTCTTTTTTCCTTTGTCTCGAACTTCGTGAAGAACTCCATTCTATCTCTCCAACAAAAAAGTGGGGCTGCGCCCCAGTTGTACACTCCCTTCGTTCTACGAACCCTTGTTGATTCTGAACTTCGTTCGCGAAGGAACCGGACTTTTGACGGGCCAGCCCTTTTTTATGCGCCGCTTTACCCTGGAAGGAAAATGAGCTTTGCTCTTCTGGGCGCTGGGCGCTCCCGTGGTTCGCCAGGAAAAAAGAAGTTTTTGGGAATTTATCTTTTTTGCATCTTGACCTTTTGAAAATCTTTAAAAGATAACTCCAACTCATAGAACCTTCAATCAACACTCCTACTAAATATCCACGACATTGACGCTCTTTAGATTGATGGACTAGACGGGCGGTCTCAGACTTAGCCGACCTAGTTGTGTACCGTATCAATAGTTCCAAAAATACTACTTTCTATCTAGATTTCTTCTAAGACATAGTCAACCAAGTCTGAGACAAAGCCGATCTAGTTCCTAACTTAGCCAATCCTATCTCAAGATGAGTCGGCTAAGTTTTTGAACCATACTTATTTAGGTTAATCTCTTCTCTAGCTTTCTCCCATCTTCCCAAGAACTTTCTTCTCATGTTCCTAAGACTTGGGAGCGCCACTTCTGAGATCACAAGATTAAGATAATTTAAATCAAATCATGATAATATTATTTCATAGATAATTCAATAAAATTATAGATAATAAAATTTACTAGTATCAGGTCTGAACAAGGTAGGTGCCAAGATGCTATCCAACGATTATGGATCAGGACCCCTTTCACTAGGATCATTCAAAATCATCATCAATCTTTTTAAAGATTTAGAAAATCCTAGGAAAGAGAAATTACAAAGAAATAAGCAGTCTAGAGAAAGAATTTTAGAGAGAAAAAATTTTAGAGAGAAAGTAGAGAGAAAATTATAGAGAGAGAAAGAGAGAGGAGAGGAAATTTCTTTTCTTTCTTTTCTTTTTTTCTTTTCTTGCTTTCTCTTTTTTTTGTAAAATCCAATAATTCCTAATAGAGAGAGAAAATAGGAGAAAGAAGGTAGAGAGAGAAGATGATTTTCAAACTCAAGTTGGGAGAGAGTCTCTCTCTTCTTTTCTTTTCTTTGCTTTGCTTTTCCTTCCTTTTTCTTCTTTCTTTCTTTTCTTTCTTTCCTTTTTCCTCTTTTTTCTTCTTTTTGGGCCTTGCCTTCATGGAATAGAGGACCTGCATGTCCTCTATTTCTTTTTCTTTTTTTTTCTTCATAGAACAAGGGGTTTCCTTCCCCTTGTTCCAAGTGCCAAGGGAGGTCTCCTCCCAACCGGTGATGCTCGGATCGGGTGAGCAGGCTACAGCGATGATGGATGACCCAACTTCGGTGACCGACGGTGGCAACCAGTGGTGGAAAAGCAAGAATAATTTAGAAAAATAGGGAAAACTGATTCGAGAAATCTTTTGATCAAAATTAGGTGCTTCATCGATCGGAATCTATGATTTCAAAGCTTGGAAGGAAGTGGAGAAGGATCAATTAAGAATTTAGAGGATCATTACCTTCGTTCAGATGGTTTGATGGCTTGTAGTGGTTCCAGTGAAATCAATAAAATTCCAAAAGAAGAGGAGGAGAATAGGGTTCTTTCTAGTGGTCATCGGTGACTAGAGTTTATAGGGCTTGAAGGGAGGTTCGGCCTCCACTTATAGAGGGTCGGAGGAGGAGTTTATGTCCTCCTCGGCTTCCATCTCCATGGGCAGATATGTCACGAAAGAGGACTCCTGCTGGGAGTCCAATTCCCTCCCCACGCATGACAGCACGTGCTGGCATAATTTTTTTTGACTGCATTGAGATCTATGCTAATGGGGGTTAAAATCAAGTTGATTAAGCCCAATTGGATTGGGGCATCACATTCTTCCCCCCCAAAAAAAAATTTCATCCTTGAAATTTTCTATCTAAGATTTCCAAACCTTAAGGGTTCACAATCATGATCTTATTAAAAATAAAGTTCAATACCATGTGACTTGACTCTTCCTATAGATGATCAAAATTAAATCCATCTCTTGTAAATGAAGGAAAATTAATATCTTAATTTTAAATAAGAATTCCAAATTTTTTTGTCAAAACATCAACTGCTCTTAATTAACTGATTATAAGATAGGAGAATATACTAATATGAATCACATGGTGATATCCAAATCATTCCAGAATTGAGTATATTTTCTCTCATCCATGCTTTCAAAAGTTAGAGATTCACCATACTAATCTCATCCTCAAAATTTTTTAATATTTTATTTCTCGATACAATTTCATCAATAATTTATTTCATAAGAAAAAAGGTCAATTCCACTAATGTTGATCATAATTAAAACTATTATTTTTTGGTAATCAAAATTAGTCTTTTAATTCGAGGTAAAGATATTAAGTTTCTCACCATATTCCTTAACTTCTCATGATTTGATCAATTTATCACAAGATCATAAACAATTCTACTATACTTTTCATAGTTGAACATTTGAATATAAAAATCTGAGATCAAAATCAAAGATCGATAAATAATCTCAAATTCTTTCTGACACATAGAGATGCATAAAATTCAATTCTAGAACATAGAAATTATATTTCTAAATATTGCAACTCCAAAATTTAGAATCAAGGATCCACTCATCAAGATTCGGAATGCTAAAAATTTTCTTAACATGGTAGATAAGAGCACTTCCTTTTGAAAAGCACATAATGATATTCAAAATAATCCAAAATTTCAAAAACATTATTCTTTCTAGTACCAATGAATTTTTTGTATCAAGAATTATCAAATTATGTCATCTATCATAATTCTTTAACTCAAAGAATCAACATTCCTGACTTATTCAAGATAATCAAGATCACCATGTTTTCACTATGCACTCTGATCTAATAGTTAAAATTTCTTAGGTTTATGAAATAATTTTGATTAAATTATTTCTCTATCCTATAAATGAAAAAGATCAAAAATTTTAAATTTCAATTGAAGCCAAAGATTGACTTCTAATTCTTGTTCCTACTTTTGCCTGGTGCACAATAATCTTAATTAATCATTCAGTCCAATATCACATTCAAACCATCACATAGGTTTGCTAATCCTTTATGAATCAAATCTTTAATGCTCACATCAATTTGTTTAGACAATCAAAATCTGGTAAGTAAAATCAATAAGAAAAATAATCTGATGCTCGTCCAAGGTAAGACTTAAATTTATAATAATTCCAAATATACTTTTCTTGTACATATAGAACTATACATGATCTACATATAAAGTTCAACTTCGAAGAATATTTCAATCAGATATCATAAAAATCCTTTTTAGTCTAATCTAAAATAATATTTTATCACCAAATCTTTACCTTGCTACTAATAGTCATCTTCACAACTAGAAGCAATATCATAGCATTACTCCCATATTAAATTTGTACTTACAATTCACTTGAATAACTAAAAATTAAATTAATAATTATAATACATAATAAAAATTTTATAATCAATCCTCATGCGACTTCTTTATATCAAAATCTAAATAATCATAACATGATCCATTGATTATCAATCATATATCAAATCCCCTGAATAATTATTCTTAAGTGGTCTTTTTATTCTTAATCACAAGGCTTAGTCACAAATCATGAAGACAACTTATACTATAATTATCATTATAGATCTATATCTTGATGTCCCTAATATCTACCTACCTACACTTGTCAATGTTTGATTCTATGACTTATGTTTCATCCAACCTGGCTTTAACACTACTTTAATTATCATGCCCCCAATCCAAAATTATGAGCCAGCGGTCATCGCAACCACCGCACACTCATAAGTTACATTTTTCATAAGTATGCAAGACATCTTATCATGCTACCATAAAGCAATAGCGGAATAATTAATCAATAAATTAAATTCAAAATTTAACTAATTAAAATCTATTTTAATATCTCATAAAATTTAATAATACTTAAAAGATTTTATATTAGCTTCAACAAAATTTCTATCTAAAATAAGAGTATTGATGTTCTACTTCTCATCATCCTATCTATCTCTAATCACTCTCCCATACATACTTCTATACCATCTTATTTCTCAAGATTTGTACAACAGTAAAAAGAGGGATAATGAGCTAGATAGCCCAGTAAGCAATGATCAGTTTAACTAGATTTTATCAAAAGAATAAAATAAATTATTATTTATAAAAAAATAAATATATAAAGTTTATCAAATCAAAATTAATTTTTATTATATAGTATTTTTAAAATATTTATCATGTCAGATACAATTTCTTTGAGTTTTCTTTCAAAAATTTAGTTTTCTTTCAATTTATCAACTTCTTATCAGTCATTCTCATCAATCATTCTCGTCAGCCATGAGCTATGACTACATTATCCCTACGGTAGCATCATAACACCACTATCATCTTACAGTGAGCTATGAATCATCTGACAGCAATGTCCTTCAAAACTACTGATCTGCTTGCGGTTTATCGTTGGTCTGCTGGTGATATGAACCCTTAGGATAAAATCTTTGCCAACATATTAGGCCCCATTGGCGAGATCCTCCATATAGTCAGGCTGAGAGTTTAAATGATTTTAATTCATAATTCTTTTCATAATTCATATTTCTTATTTTAGTTCATTAAGAATACACATAATCATATCAAGTATAATATATAATAAGATCAATACTTTTAATCATGCTTCATCATAACATTTCAAAAATAAGATACTTTCAATAACAAAATATCATTTATCAAATTCATGCATCATTTCATACATTATATCAAAAATATATTATAATTTATCAATAAATCTAGAAAAATTGAAACATTACTTACCTGATATGTATTTCAATAAATCCATATCATTCTTGCAATTTCTTCTCAAAATCTTTTGTTCATAGATCATGTCGCTGTACCCCACTATCAGACATCAACAATCCTATAGAGAATCAATTTCAATAATTAGAAAGAATACTAATAATTTGAAAAGATAGGTTGATGATAGTCACATCTAATGATCCGGATTAGTTTGATCATCCTAACCTCATCGATTAAGATTAGACTATGAGATAAATTGTTAAAAGTCTATTTATCTGGATTAAATCAGATACGAAGTGATAGGATCGAGAATCTTTCATTGAGTTCATAAATCAAATAAAGAGATAAAGTTAGAGAAGAGAGAAACTATGAAGATGAATCAAAACTAATTAGGTGATATGGTTCGATAATTTTGATCGATTAGATCAAGATAATTTAAATCAAATCATGATGAAACTATCTCATAGATAATTTAATAAAATTATAGATAATAAAATCTACTGGTATTGAGTCTAACTAAGATGGGTGCTGGTACGCTATCTAGCGATCATGGATCAAGAACCCCTTCACTAGGATCATTCAAAATCATCATCAATCTTTTCAAAGATTTAGAAAACTTTAGGAGAGAGAAATTACAAAAGAACAAGCAATCTAGAGAGAGAATTTTAGAGAGAGAAAATTATAGAGAGCGAAAGAGAGAGGAGAGGGAAAATCTTCTTTTTCTTTTTTTTCTTTTCTTGCTTTCTCTTTTTTTCCTTTTATAAAATCTAATAATTTCTAATAGAGAGAGAAAATAGGAGAGAGAAGGTAGAGAGAGAAAAGATGATTTTCAAACTCAAGTTGGGAGAGAGAGACTCTTTTCTTTTCTTTTCTTTTTCTTCCTTTTTTTGTTTCTTTCTTTTTTTTTGTTTCTTTTTTTCTCTTTTTGGGCCTTGCCTTCATGGAACAGAGGACCTACACGTCCTCTATTTCTTTTTCTTTTTTTTCATCATGGAATAGGGGGGTTCATTCCCCTTGTTCTAGGTGCCAAGGGAGGTCTCCTCTAAGGCGAGTAGGCCATGACAACGATGCATGACCCAACTCCGATGACCGATGGTGGAAACCAGCAGTGGAAAAGCAAGAACAATTCAAAAAAATAGGAAAAACTGGTCCGAGCAGTCTTTTGATCAAAATTAGGTGCTTCATTAGTCGGAATCTATGATTTCAAAGCTCAGAAGGAAGTGAAGAAGGATCAATTAAGAATTTAGAGGATCATTACCTTCGCCCAGGTGGTTTGGTGACTTGCGGTTTTGGTGAAGTTGATGAAATCCCAGAAGAAGAGGAGAACGGGGTTTTTTCTGGTGGTCACTAGTGACTAGAGTTCATAGGACTTGAAGGGAGGTTTGGCCTCCACTTATAGATGGCTAGGGGAGGAGTTTGAGTCCTCCATGGCTTCCATCTCCATGGGCAGATATCTCATGGAAGAGGACTCCTGCTAGAAGTCTAGTTCCCTCATAGCATGTGTTGACACAAATTTTTTTTTTGACTGCATTGAGATCTGTTAGTGGGCTTACAGTCAAGTGGATTAAGCCCAATTGGGTTGGGGCATCAAAGTATGAAAGTTGATAAGATTTGTTAAAGCATAAGTGATATTCTATCACCGTTCCTAGAGGTTGTTTTTCTCTATCTTTAACTATTTTGATGGACTCGCCCACCCTATAGTTTTAGGTGAAGGCAAAGAGAGTTTAGTATCTAAGATGATTTATGCTAGCTCAATGGTTTTTGCACATGCGTAATGGTTGTTTTCTTAGCTTTCCCTTTTCTAGACTTCTAAATTGGTAATGATCAACACAAATGGCAAATAATATAGAATCAAAACCTTCTAAAATTATAAAAATACATAATTTCTGCTACAATATATCCTTGCAAATTTGCAGTATATTCTTACAAGGAAAGACATGAAGGAAGCAGTCTCAAAATTCTGCTGGACAAAGGCTAGTTGGTAATCATTATCTACTGATCCTGAAATGCGTCAAAATTAATAGATGCCATTATTGACCAAGAAAACAGACAAATCCACTTTCATTTGATTGGTCAAAGCAAGAGAAGGTTATTTTATTTTTTTGATAAAAGATAAGGGAAGGTTTTGGAGCTTCGAAATAAACATGCTTCGGCTTTGTTTGACTTTTGTGGACCAGTCACATCTATGCTATGGCATTCTTCAACACATCTTTTGTGCCAATCTTTGGGTATTTTATTTCCTAATTTGTATAGATTTATATGTACTCATTTTAATTAATTAATTCATCTATAATGAATGGTGTTAGGGATAAACCCTTTCCTGCCAAAGTTGGAAAAGGATTTGGACCTTGGGATGACCTCGTCCAGCGATAGCAATCGTGGCCAACTTCATGCAATAACTCAAAAACCTCCAAGGCCTCATGGGTCTTGCCCGAACGAGCTTGAATAGTGGTGGCGACTTCCGAAGCAGTTAAGTGATCAATCATAATGCAGTATGGCCTGACTGATCTTGAAGTAGTTTGGACTCTCTCCTTACCAGAATCCATCTGGATTGTTCAACACTGGATTGACACTAAATCGGGAAAACTCCTTCTTGGATGAACTTCTACAATCTGCAAAGAGTGGCGGACCTCTGCATTCTCGCATCAAGAGCTTTGG
This sequence comes from Cocos nucifera, assembly GCA_006176705.1. NCBI lineage: Eukaryota > Viridiplantae > Streptophyta > Magnoliopsida > Arecales > Arecaceae > Cocos > Cocos nucifera. Next base: position 146,648 of record QRFJ01000694.1, read on the forward strand.
ATACGTGAGTGAAACAGACCCATCTCCATTATATTAAGCTTCAGGCATTTATGAAAGTAGCAGAACTTCAAAGGAAATGATTGAGCTGCAAAAGTATCATGGTCATCCACAATCGCCAAACAAGCTTTTGCCGGTCGATCTCCATCCGATCACCAGATAGGCTCCTTCCAGCCAAACTCCTTTAGTCTTCTTAACTCCCTCAGTGATGCCCTAGTCGGACCTCCTCTAGCAGATCTCTTTCCGATCTACCCACAGTCGGATTCCTTTCAGACTCCTTCAGTGGATCTTCTCCTGGATTCCTTCTGGATAATCTTCTTTTGGATGATCATCTCAATTGTACTCTCATCGAATGAACTTCGTTAGTCATCCTCCTTTTGGATGATCTCCTTCAGTCGGGTTCCTCCATCCGATCTCCTTCTAGGTGATCTCCTCCAGGCGAAATTATTATGAATGAGCTTCTTTCAGTCGCTAGGCAAGTTTCCTTCAGTCGACTTTCTCCCAATCACCCAGAAGGATCTCGTCATCTATATGAATTTGGCTACCAACTTAATACAAATAAACATACAAGTAGGCAATCCTAAAGGAGTCCGAACTACTCTGAAACTGATGTAACCCAAAGCTCTTCACTACCAATGCCTGTCCCATCCAAACTTCCATTATTAAATCTCAATAGACTGACACATCGCAACAACGAACACTACCTTCCATAACAAACTCCATGTGGCTTGAATAGCCCACTATCAGATGATTATGACTATCACCATCAGTTTGTTATAGGCTCCGTCTATAAAAGGGATCCTCCAGATATGTTTTCTCTAAGCTCTCATTCTCCTTCTCGTTGCTTTGCTCCTTAATTTTTTGACCACTCTATTTCTGTTGGCTGAAAGAGCTGACTTGACCATCGAAGGATCCTACTAGAGCCATCACCCCTGGCTCCAGTCAGGACTTTATTTTGTAGGTCACCAATAGCAGCCTCATCTCCTTTAACTCTAGCTCACTCCGGCATCAACTAGATTCCACACCAAGAGGATTGGCACTAGAGGAAGGGTTACATCTAAGCCCTTATTCTAAAAGGAGTGTTCAGCTAATTTTATTTACCATCTACTTTTTATCCTTTAAAATCCATCTCTATTTGATCTCTTTTTCTCCAAAAATACCTCAAAAAAAGATGACCACATGGAGATCCACTACCTCTGCCACTAAATCTGAGCTAAACCCACCTATTTCTATACCATCATTGGCACCATAACCTCCTCCACCAGTGGCAATGGTGGATCCAGAGTAATTTAACCTATTGGTACAGTAGGTTTGCAGTCTCATCGAAATGGTGCAGGCCATGTGGCAACCTCTGACGGCAGTCCTACCAAAAAAATCCCATCAAGATGTCAAGAACTAATCCTAAGGAGGCATACTCGGGTCAGCAGACCCGTCGCCTCTAAGAAGAAGAAGCAGAGAGCAAAGAGCTTCTATTCCAATCATGATTCTTCTCCAAAAGAGACCTTCTCTATCTACATTTGAAAACCCTCTGAGATCTATGATCAAGATGAGGCTCTCGATCAAAAGCTTCAGAAAATGGATCGATGGATTAAAGAGCTTCGCCATGCTGTCCCAGCTAACTACGATAATATCTACGATGTATACCCTTCTTTCGAGTCCTCAAATAGCCTAGAAACTTCTGCTGGGATACTAAATATCAACAGACATTTGAAGAACTCAAAAGCTAGCTCAGCTCACCTCCCATGCTGCCTAAGCTCAAATCTGGAGAAGAATTATTTTTGTACCTAGCGATCTCTCCGACAGCCCTTGCTATAGTCCTAGTCAAGGAAGAGGTGAAAGTGCAGCGATCGATCTACTACATAAGTCGAGTCTTGAGGAATGTCAAGATCAGATATACTAAGTTAGAAAAACTAACTTATGCTCTACTAATTACAGCTTGGAGACTCCAACCTTACTTCTAGGGGCACACCATAATCCTCATCACTAATCAGCCAATCAAGATAGTTCTTCATCGAGCAGATGCCTCCGAAAGAATTGGGAAATAGGCAATTAAACTTATAGAATTCGACATCAACTTCTAACCTCGGCTGTCGATCAAAACTCAAATACTAGCCGATTTTATAATGGAATGCACTATCCTGAATGAGGCCAAACTTGAAGAAAATGAAGTCAGCATTCCATGGCTATAGTCAAGCTCCAATAAAGAAAGTGTCGATCTTCTTGAAGACTTCTGGGCCTTGTTTGTTGACGGCTCATCCAATGCTTCAGATGCAAGCGCTGGGTTGATCTTGGTAAACCCAAAAGGAGTCATTGCGGAATACGCACTGCACTTTAAGTTTCCTATAACTAACAATGGAGCTGAATATGAAGCTCTAATAGTAGGATTAAGAATAGCTAAAGGGTTAAAAGCAGACTGACTATAAGCTTACAATGATTCTCAACTAGTGGTCGGACAAGTTAGTGATAATTATGAAGCTCGAGAAGGAAGCATGATAAAATATCTCAAGAAAGTAAAGAACTTAACTCCGACCTTTAGCAACTTCAACATTAAGTAGATTCCAAGAATAGAAAATGCTAGGATCAACCTTCTCTCTAAATTGGCCACACTAGCTCTAGTCGAACTACCTAAGGGAGTCTTCTTTGAAGTCCTAAAATGTCCGAGTTTGGAAGAATCACAGTCTGTGATGCAGATTGAGCATAAACCGAGCTGGACTGATCCACTGCTTACTTATCTCAAAGATGGAGTTCGATCTCATGACCCAAAGGAAGTTCAAAAATTATGAATCAGGCCTTCCGGTATGTTTTCTATGAAGGCAAGTTATACAAAAAATCGTATTCATTACCACTCTTAAAATGCCTCCGACCCCCCAAAGTCGATTTTGCATTATGAGAAGTGCATGAAGAAATCTATGAAAGTCATTTAGGGGTTCGATCCTTATCTCATAAGATACTTCGATAGGATTACTATTGGTCGACAATGTACAATGATTCAATAGAGTATGTCAGGAAGTATGATCGATGCCAAAGAAATATAAACATTCAAAGACAACCAGCATCTGAGCTTACCCCCCGAGCACTCCATGGCCATTTGCGTAGTGGAGAATGGACATACTCGAAATCTTTTCTTTGACATCCGAATAATGAAAATTCGTCCTGGTGGTGATTGATTACTTTACAAAGTGGATCGAAGCCGAACCCCTGACCAAGATTGCTAAAGCTAAAGTGTAGGACTTCATCTGAAAGTCCATTATTTATAGATTTGGCTTACCCCAAACCCTCATAACAGATAATGGATGGTAGTTTGCTGGAGCAAAATTCATCGAGTTATGTGAAAACTTGAATATCTCTCATAATTTACATTAGTGGCTCATCCATAAGCAAACAGTGAGACCGAGGTAACCAACAGAATCCTACTTCAAGGTATCAAGGCAAGACTTGAGAAAGCGGAGGGGACTTGGATAGATGAGCTCTATTATGTACTCTAGGCATATTGAACTACCCAAAGATTGCCAATCGAGGAGACTCCATTCGCCTTGGCCTTCAGAATAGAGGCAGTCATCACAATAGAACTCAAACCTCCATCGGCACAAGTTGTGACATTTAATGAGCAGTAGAACTCATAAGATCTTAGGGCTAATCTTGACTTGTTGGAAAAAAAGAGGAAAGAAGTTTGGGTTCAGATAGCACCCTTCAAATAAAAAGTTGCTTGCTACTACAACTCAAAGATCAGAGGCAATGTATTCAAAGTAGGAGACTTGGTACTTCGACGAGCAGCTGTTTTACAATCTCAGAACCAAGGAAAGCTTGCACTGAATTAGGAAGGCCCATATAAACTTAAAGAAGTCATCCGATCCAAAACTTATTATTTGAAGAAGCTTGGAGGGGCAACACTTCCACGATCCTGAAATTCATAGAACTTACGAATATATTATCATTAATCTTACTTTAATAAATTTTTTTTCAATATCTTTATCTTTTGGTGCAAAATTATATAATGATAGAAAATAACTCAACTAAATTTTATTTAAAAATAAAGCGAAGACCTCATTAATCTAAGATGAGATGAAGGAAGAGGCCCTTTCAACAGTCCTTATGTGCCCCTACAGCCCTGTTAGAAATAGGAGGAGAACCTCATCCTAACTTGAGCAAAGCAAAGATCTCATTAATCTAAGACGAGATGATAGGAGAGGCTCTTTTAACTGCTCTTATGTGCCCCTACAGTCCTATTAGGAACAAGTGGAGAACCTCATCCTAACTTGAGCAAAGCGAAGATCTAATTAATTTAAGACGAGATGAGGAGAGAGGCCCTTCCAACGATCCTTATGTGTGCCTATAGCTTTGTTAGGAATAGAAGGAGAACCTCATCCTAACTTGAAAAAAAGCAAAGACCTTATTAATCTAAGATGAGATGAGGGGAGAGTCCCTTCCAATGGCTCTTATGTGCCCCTACAGTCCTGGTAGGAATAGAAGGAGAACTTCGTCCTAACTTGAGCAAAGCGAAGATCTCATTAATCTAAGATAAAATGAGAAGAGAGGTCCTTTCAATGATCCTTGTGTGTTCCTTCAGTCCTATTAGGAATAGGAGGAGAACCTCATCCTAACTTGAGCAAGATAAAGATATCTGGTTATTTAAAATCGAAAGAGGAGATAGGCCCCTATCGACAGCCCTGTCGAGCCCTTACCACACCAATGGGAATAGAAGGAGAACCTCGTTCCGATGCAAATAAAGACCTCCAATTAACCAAGATGGAAGGAAGACTCTACCTTGGCAAAACTAAAAATCTACCCCATCAAAAATAGGAGAAGGATCTCATCCTGATGGGAGGGCAAAGTAAAGGTCGACCTCATCAAGAGTAAGGGAGGAGCTTATCGTGATAAGGAGACCAAGGAAAATCAATTAAGTTGAAAATAGAAGGATAACCTCAACCAAGCGTAGATAAAGATCTCCGATTATGAAAAGATAGGAGAAAAGTCAATCTTCAATAACCATTCTAATAGAAAATAATGTGAACAAAATAGAGAAACCTAGAGACATCAAAACAATTCAAGCAAAGTAGAAAAGATGATTGAAGAAAGCATTCCTTTACTGAAATCAAGATACATTAGAAGGCCGAGGTCTGCAAGACCACCCAAAAAAAACAAAGAGGGAGAAGAAGAAGAGGGGGAGAAAAGGAAATCAGAGATATCAACTGGTATTCAACTCACATAGAGTGAAAATGAAGAAAGATATCATTTCATTAAATCAAAATCAAGAATAAAATAAAGGTCTGCAAGACCAACTACAAAGGTAAGAAAGAAAAAGCTGAAGTTCTAAGAGGGATCTGATTCCTTAGACTTCGGACTGCTGGCCATCATTAAAGATTTTTTTAGACTGGCAATTTCTTGTTCAAGCTCCTTCCTTATTAGGTTATCGTGGAACATTCTGTCAATCTTTTGATAATTTTTTTCTAACACCCATAGCCTCTTTCTTAGAATCTTCGATTCGATTTCAGCATCTTTGATGGCCTGCTGTTCACAAACCAACTGAAGCTTCAACCATTGAGCTTTGACTTTTTTAATTTTGATTGATTTTGAGAGTTCGCACGTGATCCTCTTTAGAGAAGCAATCTCCTTCGATTTCCTACTGGTGCTAGATTGATGATTGTCAGCGAGCCACTGCTGAAGTCGAGCCACTTCGCTGTTAGTAGCTCAGAGCTGCTGCTCGAGTTTTGATATCTTATCGCATCAGCCCACCTAGTAAGCCTCATAGGTAGACTCGACATCAGACAGCTACTTCTGAAGTGCGAAAAATCTTTGAAACCAATCCCATTCGTATCGGGACTTATCGGTAGACCATGGCAAGCTCCCATCCAGTAGCTGGATTTTCTCTCCCGCCATCCTGAACTCCACTTCGAGGGAGCTAATCTTTGTAGTTAACTCCCAAGATTTATCACTAATATTTTTCTTGAGTTCAGCCAACTCCCTCTCGATGTTGCCCTTTCTAATGTCGAAGCTCATGGAATCCTTCATATGCAGCTTACGGAGGCGAGTGACCTTAATCATCACCTTAGAAGCATTCTTCCTAGATTTCTAGAGCTTGTCCTCCATCTTCTTCAGCCTTTTTTTTAGATGATGAATTTTTCTCTTCAAATCCTTGACTATGGATTTCAGAGGGATCCCACGGAGCAAGGGCTCAATGTTAGTCGGGGATGATGGACCTTGACCCCAATTACTAAAGGGACTTTGAATAACATTTACCACAGCACAAATGCAAAGAGGAAAGATGTTCATTTTCATCAAAAAGTTTGAGTACACAAAAAAAAAAGAAAGAGAGAAAAGTACAAGTAACCAAAAATTTTTAGACCTCGATTGATTCAAAAGTAGGCAAGGTTGGTGCATTTCTTGTGGCCTCAAGTTTGGCTATAGGTTTTGGAGCTTCACGGGGAGGTTCAATGGCGGGAGAGGTGGCACCAACATTGGAAGGATCGGCTTTATCGCTAGGCTCGTCTGTCAGAAGGTTGAGATCTACTTCCAAAAAGTTCTTCGCGACCCTCCTTATGCATATCTCGAATTCCTTCAGAAAAGCTTCGTGGATGAAGGCAATCTTAATGTCTTTCATTGCTTTGGAGGACTTGAAGGCCTCGATAGCCCGCTCCCTCTCGACGTCGACCTCCTCTTTAGCCTTCTTTCTTTTATCCTCTGAAAGAATCAAGACTGCCCTCAGCTCCGCAAAAGCCTCCTCTTCTCTCTTCAATGCCTCTCGAAGGCGATCGACCTCTACAGTTTGTGCCTCAGAGGCTGCCTTGAAATGGTCAACCTCAGCCCAAACCCTTTCGATCTCTGCTTGAGCCTCCCAAAGGGCCTTGGAGGTATCGATGCAGTGGAGATCGGTTGCCTTTAAATGGACAAACAAGTAATGCCCCAGCTACATGACAGAAAAAAATTAAGTCAGAACTCTAGGAGTACATCCCGCATTCGATCAAGTTTGAAGGTATAAATTACCTTAAGGAAGGCAACGAAGAACTCATCAAATCTTTCTGCATCCTCCGTTCCAACCATTTTATCAACAATGTGTGGGAGGATGTTGTCCTTCATCAAAGATTGGATGACCTCCCGATCATCCAAGGAAGCTCGCTCCTGATCGGAGCCTTCACCATTTGAATTTTCGACCATCCTCCTTACCCTTTTTTTGATGGCATCCTTTTTCTTCTTCTTCTTCTCAATGACCTTGTGCTATTCAGGAAGTGTGGGGATAGTGTCCTCTTAGGGCAAGGTTAGAGTTGGTGCTGCCGCATCAGACTCTGGGATAGGTGCTGCCTAAATTAACACAGCCAGGATCGGCTCATCAGTGCGAGCCTTCTTTGATGTTTTTCCAATGGAGTTATCCTTTCTCTTGAGGGACTTAATCTTCTTGGCCAGGCAATCCCACTCCTCAGGAGTCATTTTTGTAGAAGAAAAAATCAAAGTCAGAAAAAGAAAGGAGACCATACATAATTGACAAGCCATAAAGAACTACCTATCAGATTGAGAGGACTAAGACCGAAGTTGAATAAGATCTGATCATCTAGCAACCTGGAGATTGGGGGAGCTCGGTAGTTCTTTAGCTTATCGATCGAGTCTCGATTCTCTTTCTCAAGTTCGGGAGCTTGGTGGATTGAATCCCTTATATCATCCTAGGAATGAAGTCCTAGCTCTAGAGAAGGACATGAGATGAAAAAGAATCTCTCCTTCTAATTTTGAATGGAAGAAAGGGCACCCTTAAGTAATCTCTTCTTGCCAAACTGGAGAGACACATACCATCAATCTTTGGCAGTCGGATGATATTTGAAGTTGAAGAAGTTATGAAATAAGAAGATGGAAGGTCGAACGTTGGCCATAATGCATAAGAAGAGAAATCCTATGATGAACCTAAAGAAATTTGATGCCATGATGGTAAAGAAAATATTTAAGAACTTGAATAAGTTGATTATGAAGAAAGGTATCGATAGCCAAAGTCCTGCCCAGAGGATTTCAATATCCAAACAAGTTCGACCAGGAGGAGGAGAGTAGGCTCAATCGCTAGGACTAGGGAGTTCAAGTTTGCAATCAAAAGGAATTCTGAACTGGATCCTAATTAGTGAAAGGTCTTCAGGCTGAGGTTTGCATGGGATGGTATCAGAGATGACGGATGGTTGAGGTACTCTATACATTCAAGATCCTTATGGGGAGGATCCATTGAAGCCAAATGAGCCAAACTTTTAGAACCAGTTGATCAGAATTCTTCAGAGGACATGAGGATCAAATCAAAGTGGAGAAAACCTCCGAAAAATTAAAGAAAATAAAATTTGAGACTCACTCGAAGAAACCAAATGGGTAAAGATGCTAAAAGACATGATTGATCAAAAAGAAGGATTCAAAAATTGACCTAAATCGATGGAGAAAAATGGAGAGGTGGCAAGCTCGATGAAAAATGAAGCAGAGAATCCTTAGGAATCGAAGAAGACGATGGAAGACACTAGTGCTATGAAGCAAAAGGGAGAGGGAGACCAGAGGAAGAGAGAGGAGACCTGAGTGAAATGAAATCTCAAGAAAGAAAGATGAGTATAAATACTCAAAAGAGTCCGAAATGATCATGATTGTAGATCTCCACTGACCAACTTCAGGCCGACACATGTCTCCCTCATCATGGCGGCAGAGTGGTAACGGCCAAAATCTTTATTGCGTCGTGCCTTAGGTAGCACTTTGGTGGGAGTTTCAAAAATTCATCTTTTCAAGTCAAATTGTATTAATGAAGCTTCGATGTCAGCGAAGATAGTGCTAAGACTTTCTCTACAAAGGATGCAAAAGATAGAAAAAGAACTTCGGCACTCGCATTCATTTATTCCCTTCTTTCGGAATTCGAACTTGGGAGTAGGAGGGCTTGTGTTAGAGATAAATCCTTTCCTGTCGATGTCTAGAAAGGATTTGGGCCTTGGGATGACCTCATCTAGCGACAGCAACTGTAGCCAACTTCATGCAATAACTCAAGAACTTTCAGGTCCTCATGGGTCTCGCCTGAATGAGCTTGAATAGTGACGGCGGCTTTCGAAGCTGTTAAGTGATCGATCATAATACAGTCTAGCCTAAGTGATCTTGAAGCTGTTTGGATTCTCTCCTTACCGAAATCCATCCAGATTGTTCAACAATCGATAGAACTCCTCCTTCCTAGACGAACTTCTGCAATCTACAAAGAATGGCGGACCTCTCTGCATTCCCGCACCAAGAGTTTTGGATATGTGAGCGAAAGAGCCCCATCTCCATTTTATTAACCTTCGATCATTCATGAAAGTAGCAAAGCTTCAAAGAAAATGATTGAGTCACAAAAGTATCATAGTCATCCATAGCCGCCAACCAAGCTCTTGTCGGCCAATCTCCATCCAGTCGTTAAATAGGTTCCTTTCGATCGAACTCCTTTCGATCGAACTCCTCTAGTCTTCTAGACACCCTCAGTGATGCCCCAGTTGGACCTCCTCCAGTGGATCTTCTTTTGAACTACCCATAATTGGATTCTTTCTGGACTCCTCCAGTGGATCTTCTCCCGAATTTCTTTCGGATGATCTCCTTTCGAACGATCTTTTCAGTTGTACTCTCACCAGATGAACTTCGTCAGTCATCCTCTTTCTGAATGATCTCCTCCAATCAGGTTCCTCCATCTGATCTCCTTCCAGGTGATCTCTTTTAGGCAAAATTATTATGAACGAGCTCCTTTCAGTCACCAGACAAGTTTCCTTCAATCGACTTTCACCCAATTATCCAAAAGGACCTCGTTATCCACACGAATTTAGATACCAACTTAATACAAATCAACATACAAGCAGGCGATCTTAAAGGAGTTTGAACTACTCTGAAATTGATGTAACCCGAAGCTCTTCACTGCCAATGCCTGCCCCATCCGAACTTTCACTATTAAATCCCAACAGACTGGCATGTCGCAACAACGAACACCATCCTCTATAATAAACTCCATATGGTCTAAATGGCCCACTACCAGATGGTTATGGCTATCACCATCAGTTTGTTGCAGACTTCATCTATAAAAGCGATTCTCTAGATATATTTTCTCTAAGCTCTCATTCTCCTTCTCGTTACTTTACTCAAGTTTTTGAGCACTCCATTTTTGTTGACCGGATATGCTGACTTGACTGTCAGAGGGTCTTATTGGAGCCACCACTCCTGGCTCTGATCAGGACTTTGTTTTGCAGGTCACCGATAGCAGCCTCGTCTCTTTCAACTCCAGCTCACTCTGACATCAACTAGATTCCGCACCAACAAATAGCTCTAACTATTACCCTCTGATAGGGTCTGTGGTACATTGCTGCATGGTTTTGTGGATGATTACTGTGTTTCATTTTAAAGTTGGTATTTAAATATTGTGTTTTGATGGGATAAAGCGAGTGTCAAGCTTTAATTGTTTTATGAAGTATGAAATTTGATAAGATTTGCTAGAGTGCTAGTGGTATTCTATTACCGCTTCTTGTGTATTATTTTTCTCTATATTTACTAGTTTTTGATCATGCCTAATGGTTGTTTTTCTAGCTTTCCTTTTCTACACTTCAAATCGGGCATTGATCTATAGAAATGTCAAACCTTCTAAAAATATAAAAAATTATCATTTCTGCTAGAATGTGTGCGTGTGTGTATGTATATATCCTTGCAAATTTGCAATATATTCTTACAAGGAAAGACACAAAGGAATCAGTCACAAAATTCTGTTGGATAAAGGCTGGCTAGTAGCTAGCCATTGTCTATTGATTTGTTCAATCCTAAAATCTATCTAAATTAAGAGCTACTTTTTTCTGACCAAGAAAACTGATGGATCCTGTTTATGTTGAATGGTCAAATTAAATAAGAGAAGTTTTTGAGCTTTGAAATCAACATGCATGGCTGCCTTTGATTTTTGTTGATCAGTGAGATCTATACCATGGGATTCTTCAATAATCTTCCATGCCAATTTCCTAACAATATTTCATTTTCTTATTTTCATCGATGCATAAATACTTGTCTTAATTAATTAATTCATCTATTTTATAACAAGAAAGAAGAAAATGTTTTTTTCCAGGCCAACCACATCCTTTTCTAAATTTAGAGATTAGTGCCCATCTTTCCCCTTTGGTATTATGGTCATTATATTTTTCAAGAAATATAAACCCCTCTTGCGAACTTCCATCAGCTTTCTTAACTAATCATTGTTAAATATATATAGAAAATATTCAAATTCCTAAAGTACCTTCTAAACCCTTAGAATCTTTCTTGTTTCCTCGCAAGCTCCTCTCATGCATGTAGAAACCATGGATCTTCTTATCCCCCATCCCAAGTATAATTTTACTTTGTGCCAAACTGTTCACTACTCAATAATTATCCTCTTTCTCCACTCTATGCAAAAAAAAATTGAAGAAATAGAACCTATTTCAAATTTTCTTTCAATGTTTCTCATTCCCACTTTCCCACATATCCATCAAGGTATTGGAACTTAAGAATGGCATTTTGGAAGTTGAATCTAAAACAAAGGGTGTGGTTAGCTTTTTATTTTTAATAAACTATATAGATAAAAAGTTTTACATGATACTTTTAAGTTAGCTAGCATACAACTTTTGTAATGACCGGGCCCAAGAATTTTTCTTTACATGACTTTTAAAGCATCCAAAAAAAAAGAAGAAGAAAGGAGCTACATGTGTTGTGCATGTGAATTGGGGAAGGAAGACTCCTGATGGGAGTCTTCCTCTTCTCCAATTCTAGCTAGGAAAAGGACTTTACGGCTTCTTAAATCCAAGGATCTCATCTATAAAAGGCTCATGACTCCTATGGAGTCCACCACTGGAAAATCGTGAGAAAGTATCATCGATTTTGAGCTTTTTATTGCAATTTTATCCTTGGATTCCTATCAAAAAAGACCACCAGATCAGCTTCGTAGACTCACCAAACTTAGGTATGGACCTAAGCCCTTGATTCCTTTTCTTTTCCCACCTAAAAGCCATCGACCCATCTTGATTGGAGCCAGTAGTTTGCCAGACCAAGTTGAAATAGGGGTGTCCTATCCAGCCCCTTTTCTCTAGTTTGGCACCATCGCTGCATGACATTGACTGCTCCCAAAGCCTTTGTATTAATGTGCTAGGAGGAGATAATTGGGATTAGCGGCTGATGAGCAGCTGAGACTTGATCCAAACATCATCATTGAAGTCACTTGTTTTTCTTCTTTTGATTTTGTTTCCATCTAGTTGGCCACTGCCACCACTAGCCACGGGTTGTGGCCACCATCAAATCATTGCTGGCGTTATCTTTGTCGGGTGTTGCCATGGGTGACTAGCTATCGGCTTCCTATGATGATGGTTGGGGAAGAGAAAGAGAAGGAGATATCCCTTGTTTTGAAGAAGAGTTCTCTCTCTCCTTTCTCTCTTTTCTTACTCTCTCCTTCCTCTCTCTTTCTCTTTGTTTGATCTCTCTCACCCCTTATTTCTCTCTCTTCTATCTAGTTGTATCAAAAGATTTTTGGATATAAGATTTAAGGGACTCAATTCTTGTTATGATCATCCCTAAATCCTATCATTGATAAATGTCATCATTCTATCTTTAAACTGACATGAATTCTTGTTCATGATCCACTAGTTACTTGGATTCAAAACTCTTGGATGGTTAGAGGTTGCTATTTGGCTTATTGTGTCATTTCTCTCTCAAATTGTATACCATAAATTTTTTGGATATTATTTTGATGCTATAGTGGTGCGATCAATTGGATAAAAAGATGTATGGCTAGAAGATCTATGCTCTAATCCCTAAATCTAGGTAAATTCTTAAATTTTTATTAATTAGTCAAGTATTAAATAGGATTGAGAAATTTGGGATCAAGAGTAATTCAGATATTAGAGCTTTGAAAATAGAAATCTAATAATAATTTATTATTCTTGTGCAAATGGTTGATCGAGAAAATGTCAGAATTATGTCGTTGTTTGGACATCCTAGGCATGGACTAATAAACACCGTATTTGGATTTGACTGGCGATAGAGGTAAGAATCCTTGTATATGATCACCATTGTGTATATTATTTGTACCATTGAATTTGTATCATTGATTTATATCATTGGATTTGTATTAATGGATTTATCTTCACTTGAGATACTATTTTTCATATATGATTTTTCAGCATGAGTACTTTATATGTTGACTATATATGTGTCCCAATGATTGATGATATGATTATATGGTTATGGTATACTTATCTTGATTAAACTATAAATTAAAATTAAAATAATAAAATTAATTTATAATAATTGAATGAAAATGATATGATTTAGACTAACCTCATTATATCGATAGCTTTCAGGAGCTTATGGCTAGAATAGCCGGCTAGGAGTTTATGTCTAGAACAGCCTCCAAGGGCTTACACATGGGATAGCCTTTAGGAGCTTACCATGAAAAAGCCTCCACAAGCTTATGTATGGGATAGCCTTCAAGTGCTTATACCTAGGATAGCCAACTAGGAGATTATGTCTGGAATAGTCTCTACGGGCTTATGTAAGGGATAGTCTTTAGAAGCTTATACCTGCGTCGACAATCTACACGAGCTTATGCATAGGAATTTAATCAGTCATAGACTAAGGCATGATCTTGGTCTATGCAAAGCTGGAATGTAAAAGGTTAAGAAATCTAGAATTATGATAAAAGAAATAGATAACAAGACATATGACACTAATATTGAATAAAAGGTTTCCCTTGTTGGTATATAGTGACACACCTCTTTTAACAAGATATATATTTGATACATGTTTAATTATATGGATATTTAAGTTATTCTAAATATTTGATATGAGATTTCATGCTTTATTGCTAGCTCATTGCTATTTTTAAATTATATTATTATATTGGCATGGTTGTATTGAAATTCTTATTGGACTATAAAACTCATAACTATCCTCTTCTCATTTTTAAAGTTATAGGATGCTTGCACTTGACTAAGATTAGGATCATAATTTGGAAAGCTTGATTAGATAGAGCATCATCAATATCACTTGGAAGACCAAGTTTTATAAATTGTATAAGATTTAATATGTATTAATATAAAATATTTGTTATGAATTGAGATCAATGGTGTTTATAGGATTTTGAGATGATAATGAATTTTAAGGCCTTTCATATTCTTTAGGGCCTTGCCCTAAGGAGTATGCGGCTATTATATGGCTGACCTGGGTGTTGGGTTTAATGTATGATAGAATGGTATTAGTGCTTAGGTTATGATCACTTGAGATTGTGATATAAGTGACTAGAGCATGATATCAACATTTAAGATTATGATCACTAGGTCTTGTGGTAGAGGTAATTCATAGAGTTTAGCTTTCGATGGACAGTTTATATCTCAGGTTCTAATTCAAGGGGTTAAGAATTTATGATTTTATTGGTTCAAAAATTATTTTGCAAACCTGAGAAATTTGGTGGGTTAAATCTGAGTGCATAGTCAAAGTATGGTGGTTTAAGTAAAGGTGTTATGAAAAAGAATTTGAATTTCATTTCTCAATAAAGAAAGTTATTTAGATGCTCAAAGATAAAATTAGGATTGTGTACCATCAAGTCTAGATTTTAAGGTATGTCAACTTCAAGGATAAAATTATTTTGAATGGAGGAGAATGTAATGACCCAACCCAAGATTTTTTCTCTTTATATGAATTTTAAAGCATCCAAAAAAGAAGAAGGAGCTACACGTGTTGTGTGCATGAACTAGGGAAGGAAGACTCTCGATAGGAGTCTTCCTCTTCTCCAATTCCAGCTATGAAAAGGGCTTTACGGCTTACCAAACCCTATGACCTCATCTATAAAAGCCTCATGACTCCTCCTATAGACTCCATGATTGGAAAATTATGAGAAAGCACTATCAATTCCAAGCTTTTTCATTGAAATTTTATCCTTGAATTTCCATTGAAAAAGACCACTAGATCACCATCTTGGCCTCACCAGACTTAGGTAAGGACCAAAACCCATGATTTCCTTTCTTTTTCGACCTTAAGGCCATCGACGATCTTGATTGGAGCCGACAGCTTGCCAGAATCCAAGTTGAAATAGGGGTGCCCCATTTGGCCCCTTTTCTCTTGTTTAGCACTACTGCCATCGATGTTGGCTACTGTCAAAGCCTCTATATTGATGTGCTAGGAGGAGGCGATTGGAATGAGCTACTGTTGAGTAGCTGAGACTTGATCCAAACATCATCATCGAAGTCCCCTATTCTTCTTCTTTTGATTTGTTTTCGTCTAGCTAGCCACTGCTGCCACTAGCCACTAGTTGTGGCTGTCGTCGAGTCATCACTATTACCTTCATTGGGTACCACCATGGATGAGTAGCCGCCGGCTTCCTATGATGATGGTTGGGGAAGAGAAAGAGAAGGGGGTATCCCCAATTTTGAAGAAAAGAGGGCTTTTTCTCTCTCCTCTCTCTCTCTCCTCACTCCCTCCTTCCTCTCTTTTTCTCTTTGTTTGTTATCTCTCACTCCTTGTTTCTCTCACTCTTCTCTCTGGTTGGACCAAAAGACTTTGGATGTAAGATCAGGGGAACTTAATTCTTACTCATGATCACCCCTAAACCATGTTATTGATAAATGCCATCATGTTATCTTTGAATTGACTTAGATTCTTGTTCATGATCCACTAGTTGCTAGAATTCGAAACCTTTGGATGGTTAGATGTTTCTATTTAGCTTATTATGTTGTTTCTCTCTCAAATTGTTTACCATAAATTTCCTCTATATTATTTTAGTACTATGGTGGTGTGATCAATTGGATAAAAAGATGTAGAGCTAGAAGAT
Organism: Cocos nucifera; assembly: GCA_006176705.1. NCBI lineage: Eukaryota > Viridiplantae > Streptophyta > Magnoliopsida > Arecales > Arecaceae > Cocos > Cocos nucifera. The sequence goes on from QRFJ01000694.1 coordinate 162,426, forward strand.
CTACGCTCTGATGCTCTAATCCCTAAATCAAGTTAAACCCCTAAATCTTTATTAATTAGTCAAGTATTACGTAGGATCAAGAAATTTAGGATCAAGAGTAATTAAGATATTAGAGCTTTAAAAATATGAATCTAATAATAATTTACTATTTCTTGCACTAATGATTGATCAAGGATGCATCAGAATTATGTCTTTGATTGAATATGCTAGGCATGGACTGATGGACACTATATTTGGATTCAACCGGTGATAGAAGTAAGAATCCCTGTACACCATTATATATACCATTTGTACCATTAGATTTGTCTCGTTGGATTCATGTTGATGGATTTATCTTTGCCTGAGAAACTATTGTTCTTATATGATTTTTTGACATGAGTACTTTATATGTTGATTATATATGTATACCAATAATTGATGATACGATTATATGGTTATGATATACTTATCTTGATTATACTTTAAATTAAAATTAATTTGATGAAATTAATATGTAATAATTAAATAAAAAAATATGGTTTGGATTAATCTCATCATATGGATAGCCTCCAGGAGTTTATACTTGGGATAGCCGACTAAGAACTAATGCTTGGGATAGCCTCTACGGCCTTATATTTAGGATAGCTTCTATGAGCTTATGCTTGTGAAAGCCTTCATGAGCTTATGCATGGCATAGCCTCCAAGATCTTAATTATGCCTGGGATAGCCGATTAGAAACTTATACCTGAGATAGCTTCATTAGCTTATGCATGGGATAGCCTCCAGAAACTTGTGTCTAGGATAACCTCGATGGTCTTATACATAAAAATTTGATTAGCCATGGACTAGGGCATGATCTTGGTTAGTCCAAAGTCAAAAGGTAAAAAGTTAAGAAATCTGGAAGTATGACAAAAGAAATAGATGAGAAGACATATGAAATTAATGCTAAATAATAGGTTTCATATGTTGGCATATGGTAACACATCTCTTTTGACAAGATATATGCTTAATATATATTTATATGGATGTTTTAGTTATTCTAAATATTTAATATAAGATCTTATTCTTTATTATTTATTATTTTTTAAATTATATTATTATATTGGTGTGGTTATGTAGAGATTCCTATTGGACTGTAAAGCTCACAATCCTTCTTCTTTTTTTTTTAGAGTTACAGGATGGTTGTATTTAGCAAGGGTTGAAATGATAATTTGAAAGAGTTGATTAGATAAAGCATCATCAATATTAGTTGGATGATCAAATTTTATAAATTATACAAGATTTAATATTTATTAATATAAAATATTTATTATAAATTAAGATCAATAGTATTTATAATATTTTGAGATTATAACCAATTTTAAAGCCTTGCATATTCGTTAGAGTGCAAGGTGTACGACCATTGCATGGCCAAATTGAGTGTTGGATTTAGGGCATGATAATTTTATACAGTATTTATAGTTTTAGCAATGGCATAAAAAATATATCACAAGAAAGTTGAATACATGAGGTATATAAAATAGATGAAAGTATTGCTTATAGTAAATTTTGGATGCATGTTCCAAGAAAGCTGATTTACCAATACATAAGACTACATATATGAATATATCCAAAAATTTATATAAATGTGGCATCCATTATAAGCTGTCTAAAAATTTATTTGGATAGTATCTTTATCTTAGCTCCATATCAAGCTACATATGAAATTTTGAATTTTGAGCCTTGAATTTTGATACTGCCAAAAATTTACATGGTCCCAGATGTACCATCCACTTAATACATAAGCTATAAAAAATTTTTCTTGATCACAAATTCATCATGGTCTTTTATCCATAAGCACACTTCTAAACATTTAAATTTATGTAAATACCTTTTTAAAATTACTATTTGTATCTATATTCTTATTAAATACTATTTTTTCACAAATACCCCTAATTATTCTTCTGACACTGTTAATAAAAATCATATTTATTTAAATTAAAAATTTTATTATGATTCTAAAATTAGAATTTTATTGCTAACAGATCTTTCTGGGAAACCTAACCTATTCATCATCTGATCATAATTTCTTTCTTCTGATGTGATACTCTATTTCCATGATCCCTCAAAATAGTGGTTTTTCCCTAATTTTTATCAATTTGATTCTCCAATGCTGACGGTCCATCTCCCTCTCATCCATTCATCGGCCCTTTCCTCATTGCTCATTATTGTGAAATGGGGTTGGTGTGGCCTAGGCCTATTTAGAGTCGGCCGCCGACCTACCCCAATAGATCGTCTGAGCAGAATGATGTGATGCTTCATCCATGGTTAACTGTAGGTCAGCTTAAACCGACCTATAATTTTGGCCAACCTACTAAAGATTGCCTCTTAGCAAAATAAGGTAGGCCTTCATACCTCATCTTCATCGAATTTAGATCGATCACCGAGCTACATGAATAGGCTCATAGCTCATCAATGATCGATCTACAACCATTCCTGTTGAAACTATGTCCTTTTCAAATCAGAAAATTTGGATAAAGGAAGAATCTTTCGTAATTCTATCTTCTAAGAAGGAAAAAAATCTTTCGAATCAATCCAAGATGACAAACTCGGAAAACCATTATAGTCCAAATTGAATACGACTCCAACTTCTCCCCTATAAATAAAGGAGCTCCAGGATCCTTCAGGTATGTCATTCAATTCGATGCTTTCTCTCCTCATTGTTCTCCAATCTCCTAAGTTGAGCGTCGGAGGATCTTCACTGAAGAACACTCCGGTGGAGACTTTATTGCACGTGAACGGACGAAGCTCCAATGAAAGTTCATCCTCAGCCTCATATTCCTCGGTGGTCGGGCTCCTCCATCCTCATCAGCCGACCTTAAGTTGGATGATCTAGGAGCAACAATTGGCGCTAGAAGGAGGGCCCTCGGTTGATTCCAAGGTCCAATTTTGAGGGAAGAAAGCACATCATTGGATATCATGAGAACCCGAAGGAGAACATCAAATGCGTCCTAGTATTCTAGTGGTCAGAGGACCTACAATGCTCAGCAAGTTAACACATCTTCACCATCAATCTAGGAAAACCCACCAATGATGCTGGTGATCTCATAAGAATAGTATGACATGCTGCTTCATCAGGTGCAAGCACTATCAGCCTTCATAAGAAAAATACAACAGGCCGATGAGTGTTATCCAGTTGAAAAAAATTCAGGTTTGGTCCAGATAAGCTCGGAGGAATGATGCCCCCGAAGTCTAAGGATGGAGGCTAGTCATCACAGCCGACCTACCGATCCTTTTCGTCAAAGATCTGAATGCTCGCCCACATCAATTTCCAAAAGAGGCTCTATCCCGAGCCATGAGACTCCTCAGCACTGAGCTACTTATGAGGACAACATGGAGAAAAAGCTCAAAGAGATACAACAGTAGCTGGATACGTTGCGGGAGCTGAGGTAACAAGGGGAGGATTTGGGGTTCAATGTCGATCTCCCGTTCACTCAGAAGATTATGGATGAATCCTTGCCACGTTGGTTCAAGATCCCTCAGATGAAGCTTTATGATGGAGTAGCCGATCCCGTAGACTATCTGAATAGCTTTCGAACTCTTATGCATCTGCAAGGGGCTACCAATGCGATACCATATCGAGCTTTTTCTTCAACTTTGAGAAAGACGGCTCGATATTGGTACTCAAACCTGAAACTCGGCTCCATAGATTCTTTCTACCAGTTGAGTCATCTATTCGTTGCCCACTTCGTAAGCAGTCATCGACAATGTTGTAACTCTGACTTCCTCGTGAGCATCAAGCAATGAAAGAATGAGCTCCTTTGAGAGTATATCAATCGCTTCAATGAAGCCACCTTGGAGGTCTAAAATTTAGACCCATCGGTGGCCATGACGGCGTTCAAGGCCGACCTCCTCCAAAATGACCTTTTGTCCTTCCTCAACTTGGACTATCTGAAGGACTTTGCCAAGATGCTAGAAGGAGTGGAGAAATATGCCCAGGCCGAAGGGGCATGGAACCAACAGGAAAGTAGCCGAGATGGTAGGTCGGGTCTGTCCCAAAAGTAGGAGAAGAAAAAAGATCATAGACGGATGCAGTACCATCAGAAGGAGCCACTGTTTCATCAATTATGCACCCCACCTCGAAGTAGCCGACCAACATCTCCAAAACCGCAAGACCGATCTATAACCCTACCTCAGAGGTTCAATTACCACACCCCTCTCAACACACCCCGAGCTCAGATTCTGATGGAGATCAAGCGATGAGAAGATATACCTCAACCCAGAAAAATGATAACCCCTACTCGAGTAAGAAACCCGAGGAAGTATTATCGATATCATCATAACCATGGGCATGAGACCGAAGAGTGCTGGCAGCTCAAAGAAAAAATAGAGGCACTTATCAGGTAGGGATGACTTCGGCACTATATGGATGAATGATGAATCCCAGCAAATTCGGGTCGTGACCAACCTCGGCATGATGAACCATACGGAGAACAGCCGACTACATGAGAGATCAAAGTAATTGCTGGAGAAAACCTCGATGGAAATACTTCAGATTAGGTTTGACCAGGAGAAGGACTGAGGAAGAAGAAAGCAGATAATGAAATTACTTTCATCGATGAAGATCTGAAAGAAATAAGTCAGCCCCATGACGATCCTATAGTCATTTCTCTGAATATTGCTAATTATGATGTACATCGGATCCTTGTTGATAATGAAAGTTCGATGGATGTTCTATTTTATGATGCCTTTGTTCGGATGAACTTGAACTCTAAACTACTGACGAAGAGAAATATACCTCTAGTCAGATTTTCTGGCGCTACAGTTTTAGTGGAGGAGACCATCTCACTAATGATAAAAGCTGGACGAGCTCCGAGGCAGGCGATTGTCGACATAACTTATTTCATCGTGAATAGCCCCTCCGCCTACAATGTCATCTTAGGTTGGCCAGGCCTAAATACCCTCCAAGCCATAGTGTCGACCTATCACCTGAAGGTCAAATTCATGACTTCGCATGGAATCGACGAGCTCAAGAAAAACTAGTTGGTTGCTAGGGAATGTTACATAGCTAATTTGCATGGAGTGATGGCTGAAGAGCAACCCATGAATGAGTTAGACATTCGGAATGAACAAACCGAACAAAGAGGCTCCCCGATAGAAGAACTGATCTCTGTACCAATCAAAGATGATCCGAACAAGGTTGTGAAGGTTAGCTCAAGCTTATGTGAAGAGGATCGATAGCACCTCATCACATTTCTATGAGATAACGTCGATGTGTTCGCTTGGTCAGCTTTGGATATGCCCGGCATCAATCTGCAGGTCATGGTACACTGGTTCAATGTGGATCTGAATCATCATCCGATCAAGCAGAAAAAATGGAGCTTTGTCCCTGAACGCCAGAGGAAGATACGAGAAGAAGTTGATAAGCTCTTGAAGGCCGATTTCATTCGAGAAGTTTATTATCCAGAATGGTTGGCTAAGATCGTTCTCGTCAAAAAGGCCAGTGAAAAATAGCGCACGTGTGTTGATTATGTGGATCTCAATGGAGCATGCCCAAAGGATAGCTATCCTCTGCCATGCATAGACCAACTGGTGGATGCGACCTCGGGACATCAACTCCTATCATTTATAGATGCTTTTTTGGGATACAATCAGATCCAAATGGCATCTGAGGATGAAGAAAAAACTTCTTTTATAATCGACCAAGGTCCTTTTTGTTACAGGATCATGCTGTTTGGCTTAAAAAATGCTAGAGCGACCTATCAAACACTTGTGAACAAGCTTTTCAAGAAACAAATTGGGAGAAATATGGAAGTATATGTGGATGACATGCTTGTCAAAAGTAGGGCTATCGAATATCATATCATCGACTTAGAAGAAGCCTTGTTTATACTATGGTATTTCTAGATGAAGCTCAACCCGGACAAATGCGCCTTCGATGTCACTTCTAAAAAATATCTTGGGTTCATGGTGTTACAACGTGGGATTGAGGCCAATTCGGAGAAGATTCAAGCTCTTCAAGAGAAGAAGCTTCCGAAGACAATCAAAGAAGTGCAGCGACTTACAGGAAGAATCGCAGTTTTAAATAGATTCCTATCAAGATCGACGAAAAAGAGCCTTCCATTTTTTAAAGCTCTTAAGCAACTGAAGGACTTTCAATGGACTGATGAATGTCAGACAGCCTTCGATGAGCTAAAGAAATACCTCGGCTGCCCCCCTCTATTAAGCAAGCCAGAGCTCGAGGAAGTATTGTACTTGTATCTAGCTATTTCTTCTTCGACAATTAGCTTTGTTATGATCCGATAGGAAGCTAAGGTGCAGAAGCTGATCTATTACATGAGCCGAGTACTTCATGATGCTGAGACCAGATATATGAGATTGAAAAAAATCATCTATGCTCTCTTAATATCTGCAAAAAAGTTATGCCCATATTTTCAAGTACACACCATCACAATCCTTATAGACCAACCCATTAGATCAGTATTGTACCAACCAGATACCTCAGGATGATTGGCTAAATAGGCTATCAAGCTAGGTGAATTCGATATCAAATATTTGCTGAGACCGTCCATTAAAGCTCAGGCATTGGCGGACTTCATCCTAGAATGTACAATTCTGGATGAGGAATGCAATCATGCTGAAGCCTCTTCAACCGATGAATGTTGGACCCTACATGTTGATGGATCTTCGAATGCCATGGGCTCCAGAGCCGAGTTGATTTTAACCAACCCGAAGGGAGTAGTAGTGGAATACACCCTACGCTTTGACTTCCTGGCTTCCAACAATAAAGCTGAGTATGAGGCATTGGTAGTGGGACTTAGAATAGCAAAAGAAATGGGAGTTTGACATCTTAGAGTCCATAGTGATTCACAGTTGGTGATTGGTCAGGTTCAGGGAGAATATGAAGCTTGAGAGCCAAATATGGTTAAGTATCTATAGAAAGTCAGGGACTTAGCTTCTAGCTTTTTAGCAATAGATGTTCAGCAGATACCAAGGGCGAAAAATGTACGAGCTAATCTCCTTTCTAAGCTAGCGACCCATAGGGCTGCCGACCTAAAGAGAAGCTCATATATGGAAGTCCTAGAGAAGCCGAGTATTGAGGAAGTCCTGGTAATGCAAGCTGATCCAGAATCGAGCAAGATAGAACCTATCCTCCATTACTTGCAAAATGGAATTTTGCCTGCAGATCGAGATGAGGCCAAAAGATTGATATGCCTCACTCCACAATACGTCAAGAAAAGTTGTATAAGAGGTCTTTCACCCTACCTCTGCTCAGATGCCTCCGTCCTTCGGAAGCCAACTATGTCCTACGAAAAGTTCATAAGGAAATCCATGGTAATCACCTGGGGGGCAAGGCTTTGTCCTATAAAATATTACAGTAGGGATATTTTTGGCCAACCATGCAAAGAGATGCGGTCGATCTAGTGAGCAAGTGTGACCAATGCTAAAGGATCTCAAACATTCAGTGTTGACCATCAACTCCATTAGCCTCGATCATGACCCCTTAGCCCTTTGCGCAATGAGGAATGGATATACTCGGACCATTTTCCATCATCATGTTACAGAAGAAGTTTCTGATGAAGGAAAATCCTGATTTTTTAGACCAGGTTCGTTCAGATCTGATCAGATCAAGAGATATATTTAAAAAAAATTTTCTTTGATCTAGATCAAATCTGAGATATTTTAGATCTGATTCTTATTATTTTAATAATTAAAATAAAATTAGATAAATTAAATCAAATTTAATTTATCTTAAAGTGGATAATTCTATTACCCAATGATGATCCTATGAGCAGCAGAAGGTTCTGGATCTAGCCATGCAAGTGCCTATCCTCTATTGGTATCCACTCAAGCTGGATCTGGAGATCCTCTTCTTTTCTATCACATCTCCAAAAATTAGATCTGGATCTGATCTGGAGGATCTTCAAAACTTCTTTTGAAGATCAGCAGTTGTCCTTTGCAGCAGCGCAGCCTTCTAGCTTTCAGTCGCCTTTCTCTTGATCTGGATTGCACCAACCAAGGTCCAAAACTACTTTTGGATGTGGAGAGGAGAGGGAGAAGGTGGGTTTGGCATGGAGGAAGAGGGGAGAGGCAGCCTTGGGGCATGGAATTTTAATTTTCCAATCTTAATTTGAGTTGGGCGCAGGGTCTTATTTATAGACTGTCTGTGATCCAACTCCTCTTCTTCCCAACCAATCACAACTCTTTGTGAAATCAGATCTAAATCTGATTGGTGGGAATAGAGTCCCCTGGATTCCTCCTTAGAGGGTGCCTAAGACCAGTCAAAGTTGGTTCTTAGGAGAACTCTAATTGGAATCCAAAAAGGAGATGGAGTCCCTGTCCAACAGGGACTCCTGGGCGCCTCCAACTTGGGCACACGCCAAGGGTGGCGTGCGCCCTCCTCCTTGCCAGGTTCTGGCAGGGGGACAGGCCCCCACCAGCTCTCCAATAGGTGCATGACATGTGGACAGAAAGTCAAAGTATCAATGGTCAACATTTGACCAGTCAAAGGTAGACTTTTGACCAAAGTCAAAGAACAAGAAATGGCAGGTGACCAAAAATGGCAGGTAATGTCTTACAAAATAAGACAACCTTTTCTGACTTGGACAACCTCCAGTCAGACCATATGAAGGCCTCTGATTGAGCACAAACTCCTTTGGCTCAGTCAGGACAACTTATTTATGATAGTAAAAGAAGAACGTTAGGTTCAATCGAGTGCTAGCACGATTTCCTTGAACCTAATTGAATCTCATTCAGATCAATTGAACTAGGATCAGTTCAATTGATGATCACCAGATTCAAACCCTTGTTTGTGTGACCCAGTTAGGTTCAGTTCTGTATGGTAATGGGATATGTCATGATCTCTATCATCGACATCATCGAAACTCCTTTCGATGGATCAGAACTCTTCTGATTCGAACAGCTAGAATGATCGATCATCTAAATCATTCTAATTGCTCCCAAAATCCACCAGTGACACCTAGCAGTATATGGTGGCAACCCATCAGAGCTGAATGCGAACCTCTTGGTGCAGCTACCTGTGTGATTAAGTTCTTCTATCTTGAGCCCCGATCAGATTAGGGTTAAGGTGAACTCGTCAAACCCTAGTCTTCTGTCATATGATGTAATCATTCGATTCAAGTCCGATGTGAAAATCTAAATAGAAACTCTTTCTATTATTTCACTCTGCCATGGCCATGGGCTTCTGGACTTGATTCTCATGATCATCATAGGGCTGCTCCTCTACCACCGAGGTAGATAGATTCCATCTTGATGCAATCCAGTTCCTACAATGAACATGCTATAGCCAACATACACCTCAGGATTCCATATGGCTAGGAGACCGAGTAATGGTGTAGTCAAACTATAACACCCTCAAGGTGAACTGCCGATGCACCTCAGGTCAAAGAACCAGACACACTACTGCAGCATCGAGTCAGTCATTGACGAGAAGGTAGACTTCCTAATGACTACTCGAGGTGGTCACGCTCAGTGCCCTCATTCTCTAACGAGTACCTGTACTCTCGCTCCGGTGTCTCCACACCGTAGACTCAAGACTCATCTACTAAAGAGAAGCGATTGTACACCAACCTTCCGGATCAATCACCATCCTCGTGATGATCCTATGGTCGGGAGCATTTTATGAGTTAATAATGATTATTCATGTCTTAAATTTTCAACTCTTGAAAATATGAATTATCATTACCATTAACTCAAAGGATGTATCACAGACACTAAATACACATATGTGATAGAAAATAACCCATTTTATTGATTATTAGTCAAAATTATAATTTTGCCCCTAGAAGTGTATTACAAGTGTCAGCCAATTCTGGCTTCTAGGGCACATATATCTAACAATCTCCCACTTGTCCTAAAGCCAATTGGCTATAAGTCTAAGTCCCATCTTCTCAAGGTGGGCTTCGATCTTCTGCTGGCCCAATGGCTTTGTAAGTGGGTCTGCCACATTATCTGTGGAGTTGACTCTCTTGACCTCGACGTAACCCTTCTCGAGGTAATCGCAGGATGAGGTGGTATCGCCGCTCAATGTGCTTGGATTTCTGATGAGACCTCGGCTCCTTAGCAAGGGCTATGGCGCCATTGTTGTCGCAGTATAGAGGAATGGCATCTGATGGCATTACTCCAATTTCTGCAGCAAACTTCTTGTACCAGAATGCTTCCTTCGCAGCCTCTGATGCAGCGATATATTCTGCTTCCATGGTGGAATCTGCTATCACAGTTTGCTTGGAAACTCTTTCCAGCTGACAGCACCACCATTGCACACAAACAGACTCCCAGATGTCGACTTTCGATCATCTACATCGGACATGAAATCCGAGTCTGTGTATCCCTGGACTTGGAGTTCTCCATTACCAAAGACCAACATCATATCCTTAGTTCTTCTCAAGTACTTAAGGATACATTTCACAGAAGTCCAGTGTTCTTCACCTGGATTTGACTGATATCTGCTTGTGACACTCACAGCATGGGCTATATCAGGTCGTGTACATAGCATGGCATACATGAGGCTCCCTATTGCAGAAGCATAAGGGATCTTGCTCATGCGTTCTATTTCCTCAGGTGTGCTAGGGCACATCTTCTTGGAAAGATGAATACCATGTCTGAAGGGTATTAATCCCCTCTTAGAGTTTTCCATACTAAACCTCTTTAGTACTTTCCTCTATGTACATCTTCTGTGAAAGTCCTAGCATCCTATTCGGTCTATCCCTATAGACCTTAATTCCTAGAATAAAGGATGCTTCACCTAGGTCTTTCATGGAGAATTCCTTGGACAACCATAATTTGACTGTTGTCATCATGGGAATATCATTCCCAATAAGGAGGATGTCATCCACGTACAATACGAGGAAGACAACAGCGCTCCCACTGACCTTTTTGAAGACACATGGTTCCTCTTCATTTTTGATGAAACCAAACATTTTGATCACATCATTGAAATGAGTGTTCCAGCTCCGAGATGCTTGCTTAAGTCCATATATGGACCTTTGCAGCTTGCAAACCTTGTGATCAGTATCACTGGATGTGAAACCTAGCGGCTGTTCCATATAGATATCTTCCTCAAGATATCCATTTAAGAATGCCATTTTCACGTCCATTTGCCATATTTCATAATCGAAATAGGCTGCAACGGCAAGCAATGTGCGGATGGATTTTAGCATAGCCACTGGGAAAAGGTATCCTGATAGTCAATGCCTTCGCATTGACTATAACCTTTTGCCACTAGTCTAGCCTTGAATGTCTCCACATTTCCCATCTGCACCAATCTTTCTCTTGAAGATCCATTTACACCCAATAGGTACTATACCTTCTGGTGGATCTACCAAGGTCCAGACTTGGTTTGAGTGCATCGAGTCAATTTCTGACTGCATTGCCTCTAGCCATTTCTCGGAGTCGATATCTGATATCGCCTCATTGTAGGTTTTGGGATCATCACCATGAGCACCATTACCTACGAGGAACATTTTCCTCTACTTCCTCTGAAATAATACCTAAGTATCTTTCAGGGGGATGGAAAACTCTTTCCGATCTACGAGGTGGAGGAGGTAGTGTTCTTATTGGCTCAACCTGATTTGGTTCCAATTGGTCCTTAGCTCGTTGTACTTGTGAGACTTTCTCATCAAGCTTAATCTGCTTTCCAATGCCGCTATCTTGAATAAACTATTTTTCAAGAAAGATGGCATGTCGACTCACAATCACATTGTGGTCTTCTGGAATGTAGAAATAGTATCCTAATGACTCTTTAGGATATCCTATGAATCGAGCTCTAAAGGACCTAAACTCTAACTTGTCCGCTTGTTGTCTTTTGACATGAGCCGGACAACCCCAAATTCTGAGATGACTCAGACTTGGTTTCTTACCGTGCCATATCTCATACGGTGTGGTAGGAACGGTTTTAGAGGGAACCCTATTCAGTAGATAAATTGAAGTTAACAATGAATGTCCCCAAAGAAAATCAGGGAGGTCTGTGAAGCTCATCATGGATCGAACCATATCCAATAGAGTCCGATTTCTCCATTCTGAAACCCCGTTGAGTTGAGGTGTTCCTGGTGGAGTCCATTGAGAGACTATGCCATTTTCCTTAAGATAGTCTAGGAATTCCCGGCTAAGGTATTCACCTCCTCGATCTGATCGAAGAACCTTAATGGGTTTTTCCAGTTTGTTTTTCTACTTCATGTCTGAATTCTTTGAACTTTTCAAAAGCTTCAGACTTGTGTCTCATAAGATACACATACCCATACCTAGACAGATCATCGGTAAAGGTAATGAAGTAGACAAAATTGCCTCTAGCCGGCACATCAAATGGGCCGCACACATCAGTATGTACTAGGGCAAGGAGATCTGCGGCCCTCTCCCCATGTCCAACAAAAGGGAGTTTAGTCATTTTGCCTTGAAGACAAGATTCACAAGTTGGATATGACTCGAAAGTCAATGGACTCAATAGCCCATTTTTCTCCAATTTGTTGATCCTATCTTCTGCTATATGACCTAATCTCAGGTGCCATAGATATCTGTCGTTTGGACTATCCCTAGGTCGTTTGGCATTCACGTTTTGCTCGATAGTTAGAATAGGTACATCAATATGTAGCTGATAAAGACCATTAATAAGGAAACCATTTGCAATTTTATTTCTTTCATAAAGAATGTTACAATGGTCCTTAAAGAAGGTAATCACATAGCCTTCTTGTGCTAAGCATGAAACAGAAATCAAATTCCTGCTAGCTGCAGGCACATAATAACAGTCTTTTAAAACTAAGTCTAAACCAGATGGTAATCGAAGAGGGTATGTTCCCACGGCTACTGCAGCAACTCTTGCTCCATTACCGATGCGTAGGATCATGTCTCCATCCCTCAGCCTCCTGCTATCCTCAAGACCCTGCATGAGAAGTGCACAGATGAGCACTAGAACCAGAGTCAAGCACCCAACTGGATGCAGAAGAAACCGTAAGGTTAGACTCAATAACGAGCATACCTCCAGAAGGACCTTCCTTCTTGTTCTTCAGGGTGGCCAGGTAAGTAGGGCAGTTCCGCTTCCAATGGCCGTCGCTGTTGCAATGGAAACACTTTCCTTTGCCATCGGCCTTTTTCTTCGGCTTCTGCCTTCTTCTTCTTTGATCCTTCCACCTTCTTGCTTTTTCACAGACTTCTTTTTCTTTCCATAAGACTTTCTTTTGGAAGAAGTCCGTTCCATAGCAAGAACTGAGCCTTTAGAACCTTTCATAGAAAGCTCAGCGGTAACCAGCATATTCATTAATTCGGCCAAGGAATTTTGAAGTTTATGCATGTGGTAATTCATGATGAATTGCCCATATGCATCAGTCAAGGATTGCAGAATAATATCATTCTGCAGATCCAAGTCTAACTTCACACCGAGCTTCTCAAGCTCTTCCATGTCCTTGATCATCATGTCAGACAGTGATCTTGGACTGACTGCCCATCACGCATCTTAGCCTTAAAAAGTCATTTCGTGACTTGATATTTGGCTGCGCGACTCTGTTCACCAAACATCTCCTGCAGGTGAGCCAACATTTGGCGAGCAGTCCCGATATCTTCATGTTGGCGCTGGAGCTCATCAGACATCGAGCCCAACATGTAATATCTGGCCTTATTATCTTCGTCTATCCATTTTTCCAGAGACGCTCTCTGTTCAGTGGATGGACGGGCTGGTAAGGTGGGAGGGTCCTGGTCCAATACATGGGTTAACTTCTCGGAACCCAAAATAATTTTGTAGTTCCTGAGCCAATCTTTATAATTGGGTCCAGGTCAGTCTATGTGTGTCCAGGATACGTGCCAATGGGTTGGACGCAGACATTTTCCTGTAGAGAGTCAAAGATTCTAGTTAGATACTGTAATTATGACTTGACCAATTTGTTTAGGGATTTTATTTTTAAACAAATTAGCTCCCACTATTTTCTCGGATCCCTACACTCCCTCTGTAGAGATGCGAAAATCTCCATGATTAATGATTTCTAGTGGGTGGTGCGGTCTCACCAACTGACTCATCACCTCACCTAACAGTTATTGGTGATGGGTTAGCCAATGAGTGAACAACTCTTGTTCAATGATTCTCTAATCATGGTGCACCCAAACTTGGTCTCTAATTCATGAATCTCACCGTATCCGGAATATTGATCCACTCCTTAGTTAAGTCAGACCCACCATTTGCATAGACTGGGTTCCTAATTGAGTCTCTCACCGTATCCAAAATATTGAGCCCAACTCATCCTCCAGCCCATAGCATCCAATGCCTAATAGACATGGTTGCATCTTCCCGGTGCAACTGAGCCACTGTATCCAGCCGAGAACAATCAACCCCGGGAAGGGCCCGCACATCTACAATGGTGGAAGACCTCAGACTTAATCTTTTCTTAGGGAGAATTGATTCAGGTCTCATTAAACTAGACTTGTCATAGTCATAACAATTATGACTAACCTAGTGGCATGGGTTAGCTCGGATTATTGACCACCTCAGATCAGAACTGTGTCAACAGATATGGCCAGGTAAGTGAGACCGGTGGAAGGAATATGCCATTAACTCGTACAAGAACGCATTCAGGTCGAGTAGCTTCCAATTAAAAACCAGTCGGTCGTATGTGCCAAACTTACCTTAGACACCAAATTGTTGAGTCAGAACCAATTGGGTTAGCCTACAATCCAGACTCTAACCTCTGAGCCTAATTAGGTCTTGCTTGATCGTGACTCGATCTTGACCCAGACTTAATCCTATTAGGCTGGTCAATTTAAGCATTGTTGATCCCATCTAACCAACTCTTGATTCGGTTTGATCAACCGCTTAGACCTAATTGAGCTACCCAAGCCCGAACCCAGTATTATGAATATGTCTTAGATCTGAAAATTCTCAATTTTAGACCTAATTAATATTTCCATAATCTTAATTTTTAATTAAGTAGGGTTCATAAACAAAATATGCACAATAAATCCTAGGGTTTCAGGATCTAGGGTTTTGCAGAAAGTAAGTTTTGGATTTCTGATTAAGGACGAACACGCAGCACCCCTACACATCATAAGAACACCCCATCGAATGGAAGGAGAGGGCCTTTAAACCCTTCTTCATTCTTATGACCGGACGGCCAAGAGGAACGCCTTAATCAGGAACATGCAATACTACAAAATAGTTTTAGATCTATATCATATATCTCATATACAAATTAGATCTAATCATGGCATATTTTGCATACATCTCATGTATCGAATCATGCATATTTTCAGATCTAAATTATCTCATAATAATCTAAAAAATTAGATTTAAATTGATCTAATCAAAATAAATTCTAATCTAGATAATTATGTAGAACTATTCTACAACTAGTCTAGACATGCATCAATCATATCTCATATGATATTTAAAATTAAATAATTTTTATTTACTATTTTTTAGATGTTATTATAACCATTATAATATCAAAAAATAGTAAATAAATAGATCTAAAATATGATTTAATCAAATTAAATCAAAAACATGCAAGACTATTCTATAGAACTATTCTATTTTAGAACTAGTCATGCATATTTTCTAATCTTAGATCCAAATCATTTAATTTTAATTTTTTTTGATTTTAGATCTGATCACATCTCATGTGACATCTAAAATCACTTATTTTTTAATTAAAATAAATTTAAAATTAGATCTAAATACTTTTAGAACCTTGGCTCTGATACCAGTTGAAGGAAAATCCTGATTTTCGGATCAGGTTCGTTCAGATCTGATCAGATCAAGAGATATATTTCAAAAAATTTTTTTTTTGATCTAGATCAGATCTAAGATATTTTAGATCTAATTATTATTATTTTAATAATTAAAATAAAATTAGATAAATTAAATCAAATTTAATTTACCTTGAAGTGGGTAATCCTATTACCCGTTGATGATCCTGTATGCAGCGGAAGGTTCTGGATCTAGCCACGCAAGTGCCTGGCCTCTACCGATATCCACTCAGGCTGGATCTGGAGATCCTCTTCTTCTCTATCATGTCTCCAAAAATTAGATCTGGAGGATCTTCAAAACTCCTTTTGAAGATCAGCAGTTGTCCTTTGCAGCAGCGCAGCCTTCTAGCTTTCAGTCGCCTTTCTCTCATCTGGATTGCACCAACCAAGGTCCAAAACTACTTTTGGACGTGGAGAGGAGAGGGAGAAGGTGGGTTTGGCATGGAGGAAGAGGGGAGAGGCAGCCTTGGGGCATGTGGGATTTCAATTTTCCAATCTTAATTTGAGTTGGGCGCAGGGTCTTATTTATAGACTGTCTGTGATCCAACTCCTCTTCTTCCCAACCAATCACAACTCTTTGTGAAATCAGATCTAAATCTGATTGGTGGAATAGAGTCCCCTGGATTCCTCCTTAGAGGGCACCTAAGACCAGTCAAAGTTGGTTCTTAGGAGAACTCTAATCGGAATCCAAAAAGGAGATGGAGTCCCTATCCAACAGGGACTCCTGGGCGCCTCCAACTTGGGCACATGGGCACACGCCAAGGGTGGCGTGCACCCTCATCCTTACCAGATTCTAGCAGGAGGACAGGCCCCCACCAGCTCTCCAATAGGTGCATGACACGTGGACAAAAGTCAAAGTATCAATGGTCAACGTTTGATCAGTCAAAGATCAACTTTTGACCAAAGTCAAAGGACTAGAAATGGCAGGTGATAAAAATTATAGGTAATGTCTTATAAAATAAGACAACATTTTCTGACTTGGACAAGCTCCAGTCAAACAAAGTGAAGGCCTTTGATCGAGCACAAACTCCTTTGGCTCAGTTAGAACAACTATGAAGGGAAATCCTGATTTCCCGGTCCAGGTTCGTCCAGATCTGATTAGATCAAGAGATATATTTCAAAAATTTTCTCTTGACCTTAATCAGATCTTGATATGTTTCAGATCTGATTCTTATTATTTTAATAAATAAAATAAAAGAAGATAAATTAAATCAAATTCAATTTACCTGATTTGGGTAATCCCTATTACCCTATAGATGATCCTGATTGCAGCGGAAGGTTCTGGATCTTAGCCACGCAAGCGCCTGGCCTCTACCGGTATCCACTCGGGTTGGATCTGGAGAACCTCTTCTTCTCTATCACACCTCCAAAAATCAGATCTGGATCTGATCTGGAGGATCTTCAAAACTCTTTTGAAGATCTGCAGTCGTCCTTTTGCAGCAGCGCAGCCTTCTTGCTTTTGATCGCCTTTCCTTGATCTGAATCGCACCAAACTAAGTCCAAAACACCTTTTGGACGTGGAGAGCAAGGGGAGAAGAGAGTATGGCATGGAGAAGGAGGGGAGAGGCAGCCTTGGACGTGGGAAATCTCTATTGAATTCACTTTGACTTCATTAGATTAGGGTTGGGCGCAGGGTCTTATTTATAGACCTCTTGTGATCCAACTCCTCTTCCTCTCAACCAATCACAACCCTTTGTGAAATCAGATCTAAATCTGATTGGTTGGAATAGAGACCCCTGGATTCCTCCTTAGAGGGCGCCTAAGACCAGTCAAACTGGATTCTTAGTAGAACTCTAATTGGAATCCAAAAGGGAGGTGGAGTCCTTGTCCAACAAGGACTCCTAGGCGCCTCCTACTTGGGCTCACGCCACCCTTGGCGTGCGCCCTTCTCCTTGCCAGGTTCTGGCAGGGGGACAGGCCCCCACCAGCTCTCCAATAGGTGCATGACATGTGGTCAAAAGTCAAAGGGTCAATGGTCAACGTTTGACCAGTCAAAGGTAGACTTTTGACCAAAGTCAAAGAACAAGAAATGGCAGGTGACCAAAAATGGCAGGTAA
>QRFJ01000694.1:181184-307585 GCA_006176705.1 Cocos nucifera
TGATTTAATCAAATTAAATCAAAAACATGCAAAACTATTCTATAGAACTATTCTATTTTAGAACTAGTCATGCATATTTCTAATCTTAGATCCAAATATTTAATTTTAATTTTTCTATTTCAGATCTGATCACATCTCATGTGACATCTGAAATCACTTATTTTTAATTAAAATAAATTAAAATCAGATCTAAACAATTTTAGAACCATGGCTCTGATACCAGTTGAAGGGAAAAATCCTGATTTCCCGGTCCAGGTTCGTCCAGATCTGATCAGATCAAGAGATATATTTCAAAAATTTTTCTCTTGATCTCAATCAGATCTTGATATGTTTCAGATCTGATTCTTATTATTTTAATAAATAAAATAAAATAAGATAAATTAAATCAAATTTAATTTACCTGATTTGGGTAATCCTATTACCCTGTAGATGATCCTGATTGCAGCGGAAGGTTCTGGATCTTAGCCACGCAAGCGCCTGGCCTCTATCGGTATCCACTCGGGTTGGATCTGGAGATCCTCTTCTTCTCTATCACACCTCCAAAAATCAGATCTGGATCTGATCTGGAGGATCTTCAAAACTCTTTTGAAGATCTGCAGTCGTCCTTTTGCAGCAGCGCAGCCTTCTTGCTTTTGATCGCCTTTCCTTGATCTGAATCGCACCAACCTAAGTCCAAAACTCTTTTGGACGTGGAGAGCAAGGGGAGAAGAGACTATGGCATGGAGAAGGAGGGGAGAGGCAGCCTTGGGGCGTGGGAAATCTCTAATTGAATTCACTTAGATTAGGGTTGGGCGCAGGGTCTTATTTATAGACCTCTTGTGATCCAACTCCTCTTCCTCTCAACCAATCACAACCCTTTGTGAAATCAGATCTAAATCTGATTGGTTGGAATAGAGACCCCTGGATTCCTCCTTAGAGGGCGCCTAAGACCAGTCAAACTGGATTCTTAGTAGAACTCTGATTGGAATCCAAAAGGGAGGTGGAGTCCTTGTCCAACAAGGACTCCTAGGCGCCTCCTACTTGGGCTCACGCCACCCTTGGCGTGCGCCCTTCTCCTTGCCAGGTTCTGGCAGGGGGACAGGCCCCCACCAGCTCTCCAATAGGTGCATGACATGTGGTCAAAAGTCAAAGGGTCAATGGTCAACGTTTGACCAGTCAAAGGTAGACTTTTGACCAAAGTCAAAGAACAAGAAATGGCAGGTGACCAAAAATGGCAGGTAATGTCTTACAAATAAGACAACCTATTTCTGACTTGGACAACCTCCAGTCAGACCATATGAAGGCCTCTGATTGAGCACAAACTCCTTTGGCTCAGTCAGGACAACTTATTTATGATAGTAAAAGAAGAACGTTAGGTTCAATCGAGTGCTAGCACGATTTTCCTTGAACCTAATTGAATCTCATTCAGATCAATTGAACTAGATCAGTTCAATTGATGATCACCAGATTCAAACCCTTGTTTGTGTGACCCAGTTAGGTTCAGTTCTGTATGGTAATGGGATATGTCATGATCTCTATCATAGACATCATCGAAACTCCTTTCGATGGATCAGAACTCTTCTGATTCGAACAGCTAGAATGATCGATCATCTAAATCATTCTAATTGCTCCCAAAATCCACCAGTGACACCTAGCAGTATATGGTGGCAACCCATCAGAGCTGAATGCGAACCTCTTGGTGCAGCTACCTGTGTGATTAAGTTCTTCTATCTTGAGCCCCGATCAGATTAGGGTTAAGGTGAAAACTCGTCAAACCCTAGTCTCTGTCATATGATGTAATCATTCGATTCGAGTCCAATGTGAAAATCTAAATAGAAACTCTTTCTATTATTTCACTCTGCCATGGCCATGGGCTTCTGGACTTGATTCTCATGATCATCATAGGGCTGCTCCTCTACCACCGAGGTAGATAGATCCCATCTTGATGCAATCCAGTTCCTACAATGAACATGCTATAGCCAACATACACCTCAGGGTTCCATATGGCTAGGAGACCGAGTAATGGTGTAGTCAAACTATAACACCCTCAAGGTGAACTGCCGATGCATCTCAGGTCAAAGAACCAGACACACTACTGCAGCATCGAGTCAGTCATTGACGAGAAGGTAGACTTCCTAATGACTACTCGAGGTGGTCACGCTCAGTGCCCTCGTTCTCTAACGAGTACCTGTACTCTCGCTCCGGTGTCTCCACACCGTAGACTCAAGACTCATCTACTAAAGAGAAGCGATCGTACACCAACCTTCCGGATCAATCACCATCCTCGTGATGATCCTATGGTCGGGAGCTGTTTATGAGTTAATAATGATTATTCATGTCTTAAATTTTCAACTCTTGAAAATATGAATTATCATTACCATTAACTCAAAGGATGTATCACAGACACTAAATACACATATGTGATAGAAAATAACCCATTTTATTAATTATAGTCAAAATTATAATTTTGCCCCTAGAAGTGTATTACAAGTGTCAGCCAATTCTGGCTTCTAGGGCACATATATCTAACAGTTAATAATGATTATTCATGTCTTAAATTTTAACTCTTGAAAATATGAATTATGGTCGGGAGCATTTTATGAGTTAATAATGATTATTCATGTCTTAAATTTTTAACTCTTGAAAATATGAATTATCATTACTATTAACTCAAAGGATGTATCGCAGACACTAAATACACATATGTGATAGAAAATAATCCATTTTATTGATATTAATCAAAATTATAATTTTGCCCCTAGAAGTTTATTACAAGTGTCAGCCAATTCTGGCTTCTATGGCGCATATATCTGACACCTGATTATCATGATTGACTATTTTACTAAATGAGTGAAAGCAGAGGTAGTAGTTATGATTATCGAAGCTAGAGTTCAAAATCTTGTCTGAAAGTCTATCATATGTCGATATGGTTTACCCCACGTCACCATAATCGATAATGGACGATAATTTAATAGCCCGAGGTTTACAGGGTTCTATAATGACTATGGAATTTCTCATAGATTAACGTCAATAGATCATTCATAGACTAATGACGAGGCCAAGATGACAAATAGGGTATTATTGTAGGGGTTGAAAGCTCACATAAGCTAGGTAAAAGGATCATGGGTTGAAGAGTTGTACAACATCCTTTGGATGTATTGCATGATGCAACGTGTCCCAACTAGGGAGATATCTTTCATGTTGGCCTTCGGTACGAAAGCTGTGATACCCATGGAGATGGGGTTACCCATGCTTTAAGTACAAGAGTTCGATGAAGATAGCAATTCCTTCGGGATGAGAGCTAATCTAGATCTGCTGGAAGAAATTCGAGAATGAGCTCAAGTTCGAATGGCCAACTATCAACAGAAAGTTGTCCGGTACTACAATTCTCGAGTAAAGAGTAAATCTTTTCTGGCAGGATAATTAGTTCTTCATCAAGCTGAGATTTTTCATCCATCCGAATGATCAAAATTATCGCTGAAATGGGAAGGTCCTTATCATGTGGTTGAAGTAGTTCAACCTGAAACTTACCATCTCTGTCGATTGGATGGAACTCCGATCCCAAGAACCTGGAACACCAACAATCTTCGGAGATATTATCCTTAGAATATAATTTTCATCTTGAATTTTTCTTCGATAATGAATAATAACTTCTCACCGATTTTATTTTTGCCAATGCGCACTTCTCGGCCATGGCCGAGGAGCGGAATGCATCTCCATCGAATTTTGCCAATGCACGCTCCTCAACCACGATCGAGGAGAGTAACGCATCTCCATCAAATTTTATCAAATGCACGCTACTCGACCATGACTGAGGAGCAGAATGCATCTCCATTGAATTTCACCAACATGCACTCCTTGACCACGACCGAGGAGCGAAATGCATCTCCATCGAATTTCGCCAATGTGTACTCCTCGACCATGATCGAGGAGCGGAATGCTTCATCAAATTTTGCCATCGGATTTAGATCACCCGAAACGCTTGCTCCTCGAATTTTGCCATAGCTGAGGAATGAAATGCGTCTCCATCAAACTTCACCAAACACGCGCTCCTCGACCACGATCGAGGAGCGGAATGCATCTTCATCGAATTTCGCCAATGTGTGCTCCTCGATCATGGACGAGGAGCGAAACATGTCTCCATCGAATTTCATCAATGTGCGCTCCTCGACCACGATCGAGGAGCGGAATGCATCTCCATTAGATTTCGCCAAACACGTGCTCCTCGACCATGGTCGAGGAATGAAATGCATCTCCATCAAATTTCACCAACGCACGCTCCTCAGCCATGGCCGAGGAGCAGAACACGTCTCCATTAAATTTCACCAACGTGTGCACCTCGGCCATGGTTGAGGAGCGGAACGCATCTCCAGCGGATCTCGCCAACGTGCACAACTCGGCCATGACCTAGGAGTAGAACGTGTCTCCATCAGATTTTACCAATGCATGCTTCTCGACTATGGTTGAGGGGCGAAATGCATCCCCATCGAATTTTTCCATACACGCGTACCTCGACCACAGTCGAGGAGCAGAATGCATCTCCATTGGATTTTGCCAGTGTGCGCTCCTCGACCATGGTCGAGGAGTGGTACGCATCTCCAATACAAATCACCAATGCTCGATCCTCAAACACGATCGAGAATTGATGCGTGTCACATGAAATTCATCAAAACACGCTCCTCAGCTATGGCTGAGGATCGTAACGGATCGGCATGAATTGTTCACCACAACTTCTCAATCATATCACCTAAGATCTATGCTGATCTATGTCTCAAAAGAGAAAAATTTGACGAAGAACATAGGAACCTAACAACTTAGCAAAAGAAGATGTTGTACTAAAGTTGAGTATTTATAAGTGATGGTCGGGCCATACAAAGATACCTCGGTAAAAATCAAGGGCAAACAAAAAAGGCTGACCTAAAAAAAAAGGAGAGATCGAACATGCCCGATCAAAATGATACATTAAGCTCCATCTACAGCTCTAGATTTGCTAACTTTCGCTTGGTTTGGTAGGGTGATGATGGCTGGGGGTGGTACCAACGTTGCATCCTCGACAGTCGGGTCATCACGCGCGGGGCTGAAGACATCTTCCATTTGAATTTTTCGATCTTCAACTTTCTCAACTTCCTCATCGTCTGACTCTAAAAGGTCCAAGTTCAGATCGGGCAAGATCCTCTGGATCTTCTCTTTTAGATCTATACCCCCTTGCAAGTAGGAGAGCGATGCAAAATCTGCTTTGATGTTGCTGAATTCTTCCAAGGTGCGGAAGGCCTCGATCGACTCTACCCTAGCATTGTCCGCCCTTTGGTTGGCTTGGGCAGCTTTCTCATCAGCTTTCTTAGAGAGGCGTCGAACTTCTCTAATTACTTCAGCAAAATGGTCAACATAATAGACGAGCTAAAAAAAAAAAAGCTGAGCCGAGGAATAAATGAAAGAGCTAAAACGAAGGTCGGTAAAAAAGCCAACACATACCCGAAGGAGAGAATCGTAGGAGTCCTAGATGGGGAAGTCACTCACGACCTCCTCGAACGTCTAGACGTCGGTCGGTAAGATGATCGACTTCAGCAAGGAACGGGCGACACGGTAGTCGTCGGTGCCCTTTTTCTTATCCTCGATATCCAAGGAAACTTCGACTAGAGAAACACTTCCTAAAATATCGGGTCCACGACCAAACATCCGGATGAAGATCTTCGGCCCACCCGAGCTTCTTTTGGAGGAAGATGTAGAAGGTCGAGGGACGGACTCCACTGGAGCAGTAGATCGAACCGACATCATAGCCTTCTCCGACGCCAACTTCTCCTTCCTCAGGGTGTTGGCCGCTCTCGAGGAACCTCCCACCATGGGTTGCACTAGGACAGCCTCAGTCTGAGTGCGTTTGGGGGCCACAGCCATGCTTGTCTTTCTTTTCTTCACCATCCATCGAAGAGTTTCAAGGTCGGATGGATTTATTGTTGGATAGAAAATACGGTCAATGATAATGACAAAGAAAGAAAAGATGACCCAAACAAAATCGCATGAGAATACTTACTTCTCGGATCATTTGGAATCAGTCCGATCTTAAATAAGTTCTCCTCGGTAAGAAATCTAGACATCAGGAGAGGAGCGAGACTAAGGATCTGACTCAAGGCCTCCTCCTCAATGTCGAACAGTGTTGAAGGTCTGATGGCCGACCTATGAAGTCACCTCCATGATGTGCTGAAACCCTATGGTTGCTCGATCGAAATAAAAAAGAAGTGCTCCTTCAAGTTATGCACCAAGAAAGGAGCACCTCAAAAAAGATGGCATCCTCTTTGAGAAGCGTACCACCATCCGACCTCCATCGGATGCTCTTTTAAAGTGAAGCAAGCTCAAAGAAGATGGAAGGTAGGCTCGACCCTGAGGAGGAGGTAGTGGATGAAGAAGCCTAAAATCGATCGTCAGGAGTTCGGCGCTAAACAACAAAAGCTAATTCTATACAGGTTCAGAAGCTCGATGATTAAAAAATGAAAAGACAACCTGAGGCCGGCCTTTAGCAATTCCTTATAAATACTGATCCATCCAGACGGAGGAAGAGCTATATGCTCCCGGGGACCGATGTCCTCTAGCTTAAAATCATCGGGGACATGGTATTTCATTCTGATGACTTCCAGATCATCTGAGGAGAGGATGAAATTTATTCTAAAAGGACAATAGTCTGAGACCTCATGTTCTTCGGATTTGTTCGGAGAACCTATTACTCCGTAACTATGATCCTCACCAGAAGGGCTATCCGAACCTCAAGAAGATTGGGACAGACTAGATTGACTCATGAGTGCGGAGGAAACTGACCTAAAGGGCGAGGAGGCCGAGCAACGAGGGGAGTTAGGACGGGGTCGATGGTGGCTCGATTGAGTCCGAGCTATTCCTCGCGCAAAGTACTAAAGTTCATCCTTTAAGCAATAGTAGCAGTCAAAGAGTAACGCTGACCCTATTTATAAGAGGCATGGATAGCTCTGATCTACTCTCGTTTCATCTATCCTTCTAGATCTTCGCCAGGTGTCAAATACCAATTGGCTAGGATGGGCAGACCCAAATCAAAGCAACGGACGATTAGATTTCGTGGCCAATAGACTTCTCTCAATCTCATTATACTATCGATCTCAAATGCTGCAATGCGGATATGATTTGAAGATTGATCTCGGCTTCGATAAGGTACTTACATCGGCCACTCAGAGGTAGATCGACCTCATAAGTAGAGAGCAAACTATTATGAAATGAGGCTGGTGTGGCCTTGGCCTGTCTAGGGTCGGCCGCCGACCTATCCCAATAGATCGTCTGAGTGGAACGATGCGATGCTTCGTTGGTGGTTAACTGTAGATCGACTTAAGCCGACCTACAATTTCGGCCAATCTACTAAAGATTGCCTTCTGGCAAAATAAGGTAGGCCTTCATACCTCATCCTCATTGGGTTCAGATCGACCACCGAGCTACATGAATAGGCTCATAGCTCATCAATGATCGACCTACAATCGTTCCTACTGAAACTGCATCCTCTCCAAATCGAAAAATTCGGATAATGGAAGAATTTTTTGCAATCTCGTCTCCCAAGAAGGAAAGAAATCTTTCGAATCAATCCAAGATGACAAACTTGGAAAGCCGTTATAGTCCAAAATGAATATAACTTCAACTCCTCCGCTATAAATAAAGGGGTTCCGGGACCCTCTAGGTATGCCATTCAATTCGACGTTTTTTCTCTTCATTGTTCTCCAATCTCCTAACTTGAGCATCGAAGGGTCTTCATCGGAGAACACTTCGGTGGAGACTTTATTGCAGGTGAACGGACGAAGCTCCAGTGAAAATTTGTTCTCGGCCTCATATTCCTCGGTGGCTAAGCTCCTCCATCCTCATCGGCCGACCTCAAGCCAGGAAATCCAGGAGCAACACTCATCATTCAAGTCCCTCTCATTGCTGATCCCTTCTCATCATCGGAGATCATCATCGGTACCTTCCTTCGCCAAAGATCTATCCTCCACTCTGTCTTGGCCACTACATTTACCTGTCTCTAAAAAAGATGAAGCCTCGACAAAACTATTCTTTTTCGCCAAATCTATCCTCACTGCGGGAATCGAAGCCTCTACCATGGGTCGTCTTCTCTCCTAGGCCATATATGATTTCATTTTGTGTCAAACCAGTCTCTACTCAGGAATTATCCTGTTTCTCCACTCTATGCAAAAAATTTGAAGAAATAGAACCTATTTCAAATTTTCTTTCAATATTTTTGATTCCCACTTCTTCTTCCCACATCTACATCAAGGTGGAATTTGAGAATGGCATTTTACGAGTAGAATCTTAGAAGAATGGTAAGGTTTACTTATTATTTATAGGAAACTATATGGTTCATGAATAGTTTTGCATATTATTTAGGTTCGTATATAATTTTATGTACTATTTGAGGTTTCACCAAAGCATATAAAATATATCATAAGAAAGTTGAATACACAGGGCATATAAAATACGATGAAAATATTGCTTACAATAAATTTTTGACAATTGTTTAGAGAAACCTGATCTCCCATGCTTCAATACACAAGCCTACATATATGAATCTGTACGAAAATATAAATAAATGTACCATCCACAAGATTATATAAGCTGTCTAAAGGCAATTTCTTGATTTCTGCCCCATATCAAGCAGCATATTAAGTATCCATGATTCGAAAAATTTTGAATTTTGAATTATAAATTTTATACTACCAACAATTTACATGGTCCCAAATGTACATCCGGTTGTTACATAAGCTATCAAGAAATTTTTATGAACACAAATTCATCATGGCTATTGAACTCTAGCTCGGAGAGTATCCTAATTAAGCAATTAGTCCCTGATAAAATTTCATATCCACATGTGAGAAATGAAATGGCTTTTCCCTAATTATACCATTTATGTAATTTATAACAAAAATTGAACAACCCACGCTACAGAAACAATGAAACAGCTAGAGTTGGTTAGGTGTCACATATTCATTATCCCTTTGTAAACATAAAGTATTTAATAGAAGCGTGTATCAGCTTGCTGGGAAGTAGGCCATCGAGGAAAATGGCCAGCTCACAGCATTAACTTTTGCAATATTTCTAAATATCTAGACTATTATTAAACAAAAGGATTGTTATATCGGATTGAACCACCTGGTTTGATTGGTATAGTATATACCGACTATAAACCAAGATGGCTCATGGTCTTGACATGAAATAGGGTTTAAACTAGTGTGAATTGGTCCTTACCAACTCATGTGACCAAACCTTTTTGTGCAAAACATAGAGTAATAGCATTAGATGCATTTTAGGCTCCGTTATATTGATGGGCTTCTCTATAAATTACTCAAATATTTATTAGTAAAGAAAATAAGAACTCGGAGCTAGTCTCATGCTTGAGAGATGGTTACATGCTTCATAAGGACATTGATGACTAGCTAGGTTTTGTCAAATTTACATCACACCAACATGCATGCTACAAGATGACTTTTATAAGGATTTGTAATGTTGGCTCAAAGAATCTAAGTTTACCTTTTTCCACCATCAAAATAAATTGGATGACTAGGTGCCAACTATTAGATGTTAGAAACAAAGGATAAACCATAAGAAAAGTAAAGTAGAAAAAAAGTAGAGAAAGAAAATAAAGAGTATATGAGGTTCGAATGATAGAGTATCATTTCTACATCCTTAGGCAAGATCTCCGTACATGTCTTTTATTGATCACAGTAGAAAATAATTACAACAAGAAAATAATCTCTAATCTCTCATCTTTCTCTCTCTCTATAATAAGAACAAAGTTGTAGAACCCAAATCCCAACAATACATGTAATAACCCATCCAAAAATAATAAAAGAAAAAAACTAAGCCTAAACTTCTCCTGCACAAAGCACAAAGAATGGAAAAGAAACAAAAAAAAGAAAAAGAATTTTGGAAACGGGCTCACATGTCGGGAGTCTTCCTCTTCTCTATTTCTAACCAAGAAAGGGATCCTAGGGCATGAAAAACCCTAGGATTCTTAAGTCTATAAGAAGGGATGTAACCGGGAGTCTTCCTCTTCTCTATTTCTTTCCAAGAAAAGGATCCTAGGGCATGAAAAATCCTAGGATTCTTAAGTCTATACGAAGGGATGTCCTCCCCTCTCTAAACACCTCACCTCAAAGTTGATCAATCACCGGCAAGAACACTGATTTCTGGTGGCTTCTGTTGAGCACTCCTTAGCAAATTCTCATCAATCTCTCATCGAAGACAAGGTGAGGACCTCATTGCCTCCATCTCTCTTTCTCCCAGTCTAGTGGCCTGCATTGCCACCTGGGATAGTGTCAGCAAGTCACCAAATTTGTCAAGGAATGAGATCTCCCCTGTTCCGAGTAAATTTTTTTATTTCCTTCTTTGGTTTTGCAAATCATCAACATTTGTGTCACTACCGAGGTCAGCCTTCTTTGGCATCAGGTGTTGCTATTGGCAACTAGCTGAGCTTCCACTACCACAATGTAGCGGAGAGGAAAAATGGGGATGGGAGAAATGAAGCTTTATTTTAAAGAAGACGAAGAAGATAAGGAAAAAAAGAGAGAGAGATAAAGAAAAAGAAAAGAAAAAAGAAAAGGAAGAGAGTCTCTCTCTTTCCTCTATTCACTAATTTTCTCTCTTTACTTTCTCTCTGTAGAATTTTCTTTCTTTAAATTTTTTCTGTCTCATTATGGATTTCTCTCTCTTGAAATCTTATGGACTAGTGGAGGGTCTAGGTACCCAGGTAACTCATATCAATTGGTTGACTCTAGGAGGAATCCTGGACTTATAATGTTTAAATATTTTTTTATAATTTTTCATTCTTAATTATATATGATTTTTTATGTTTAACTATGATTATGTAGAGATGAAACTATTTGCACAAAATAGTATTGAGCAGAACATCTTGATTTTAAGTTCATAGATTGAGAAGTTTATCGATTACTGTATTTGAGTCAATCATCGATAGAGATAAGAATTCTTGAATAGGAATGCCTATATATATATATATATATATATTCATTTTTGCACTACATGATTTTTGGTTTCTTTGATTGATATTTATTTTATGATTATTGGTATGATTATTTATATTTTTATATTATATATTTATTTCAAACATCGATGGATTTTTAGATGGTTTGGATTGTGATATCGGCTACTAAAAATTTTGAAAGAATATAAGATATATAATATTCTTCTAGCATAATTGAGATTTAATAAATTAATGATCAAGAATGAAATATTTAGATTAGTCACATTAAACTGAGAATAGCTTCATCATGGATAGAAACACGATACTGAGAATTGCCCACCATGGGATAGAATATGGCACTAAGAATACCCGCTATGGATAGAAATATAGTACTTAGAACAGCCCCACCATGCATAGACATATGGTACTTGAGTTTGCTACTATGGACTAAAGTGCTGTTATTCTGATTTGCCATTGCAAATTGAAGCACAATTATTATGGATTGCTACTATGGGCTAAAGTGTAATTTACAATTTGCTAGTCATGGGCTGAAACATGATCGTAATTAATCTAAAATCCTAAAGATAATTGTTAATTGATCTGAATCATGTTAATGAGATATGGATGATAAAATATGAAATCACAATTAAGTAAAAAGAGTTTTACTTAACGATATATGTATGGTATATCAATTTTGAAAAAGATGGATATTCGATGATATATAATGCATGTTTTTATATATATCAATATTGAGTGATACTAGATACTTGACATGCATGTTGAAATCCATAATGTTTCAGAAATCACCTAGCTCTGATACCATATTGCGGTCCATAGAGAACATCACTGGTTCCTTCAGATCCGTGCTAGAGATCAAGAGCTTCCGCAACATGATATCAATGCTTGTGATGTCAAGGATGATTGGCGTTCAAGTGATATCATGGGTTTACAATATGGTATTAGAGCTAGGTGATGCTTGAAATGTTGTGGACTGCAACATGGTATCAGAGCCAAGTTTCAGAGCCTGATGGTGCATGGTATCAGAGCCAAGTTTTAGAGCCTGATGGTGCATGAAAAGAGCCAAGTTTCAGAGCCTAATGGTGCATCAAAACAGTCAGATTTTAGAGGCTAATAGTGCATGGAAGTGAAGGAGAAGTCATACAAGGTGAAATCAAAAATCTGCATAAGGATTCTATGGTATGTCTCAAATCTATCTTATTGTTGCTGTGGTTTGGCCAACTGAGAGCAGTGAGTTGAAGGTGAAGGTTGAGAGGATTAACGGAAAGAGATTTTTTTGGGATGGAAGGACTTGGTGCATGATTTGCTGATCGATCTTGATGGAATGGCCGGGGTGTATGATGGTTATGTGATAGGCAGGGAGCACTGAAGTGCTGCAGTAGTACTTTCCTAGAGATGCAGGACTGAGAAAGGCTCGATGATGCAGCAGTCGAGGAAGGTATCTCAGCGGAGAGCATTAAGGTTCTCTAGAAAGATGGGCAGTGTAGGACTATTGAAGAGAGGTTCTTGAAGAGATAATGGTCGAAAGAAGGTTGAAGAAGCGACTATACGTCCTTCGATTTCTAGAAGATGGGAAAGTAGTCAAAGATGTATTCAGCGGTTCGACTAGAGCATGGATTTACGAAGCCTTGAGAGTGATGGAGATGGATGATCCATGAAGGTCTAGTAGATTAGGACTGGATGGCTGTAGAGCGGCATAGAGATGAGTCGGAAAGTGCTGGAGTGCTGCAGGAGCGCAACCCTTGAGGCATGAGGCTGAGAGAGGCTCGGTGGTGCAGAAGTCGAGGAGTGTATCTCAGTAGAGAGTGTCAGTGGTATCTCTGAAAAATTGGGTATAGGTCTCAGGGAGAGTCAGGATGTCTTAGAGAGCCTCAGGAGGTCTCAGACAGTCGGGAGTATCATAGATCAGATTTCTTCTGTAGGAGCACCAAGGAGAATTATGGTTCAGGTGGAGGATGGTTCTCCAGGTGCAGCTGAAGTGATGGCTTGTGTAGGGGTAGAAGAGAAAGACTAGGGTGAAATTTTTTAGGATTCAGTCATTGATTTTAGAAGAGTTGGATGAGCTCTTGGATTTCAGAGGTGCCTATGGGTTGCAGAGGTATCCAAGATAGTTTCAAAGAGGGCTACAGAGTGCAGAGGGTTCGAAGGGGCAGCGACGGTGTTCGAGGTATAACGGCAGACCCAGCAGTACAGCATTACGTGGTTGGCCTCGACGGACTCGGTGATATAGTCGACTTCTATGGCATCAGGTGGACTTTGGATATAGGTGGAGCTCCACAGTGGTGGTTTCATAATTGGAGAAAAAATTTGACATGAGTTCAAAGCATCGGTGATGCATAGTTCCAGATGGAGAGACATGTGCAGGTGGACAGGCATAGTTCTGAAGAGACAATGTCAGATGGTACAACATGTGCTAGTATAGAAATGCTGTAGGTTCTCCAAAAAAGTTCAGAGAAAGTGATGCAGTTGCTAAGTAGAAGGGATCCTATAATTCCAGGGTGGTGCCAAGAAGCAAGCATAGGTCTTCAGCGGTGGAGGCGGTCATCCCAAAGGCCTCAAGGATGCATAACAGCTGAAGAGGATTGGCAGAGGTGATATTTGCATGGGGCTATCGAGTGCGCAGGGACAGTGGGATCATGCAGGAAGTCATTGTCGAGGGGTTTGCCAAGGCTTGGGGCACCAAGGTGGAGATTGTGAGGATTTATGGTGCTCCCAAGCCTTGGGAGGCCATGGGAGGAGTCAGGGTGTTGGCTCCAAAGATTTTAGAGACTTGGTTGGTGCTTTATAGACTCGGAACATAAGGTAAAGCAAGGAACCAAAGAAAAAAAATCAAGACTGTAGAAAAAAAATTTTCTACAGGTTAGTCGGCTCAGTCCAAAACTGGATCGACTAAGTCTCAGAGCATAGAAAAAATAGAGAGCTGTGCATTCAGGACTGCTGGCATAGCATAGGACTGGGTCGGCTCAGTCTATTTGAGATTGCTGGCACGATATAGGACTCGGTCGGCTCAGTTTCAAACTAAGCCGATCCAGTAAAACTTAGCTGGCTCGGTGCTGAGACTGAGCCGACTCAGTGTGTGGACAGAGTTATGCGAGGGTCTATTTTGGGCTAGGATCTGGATTGATCCTAAGGATCTTAAGGCCTGGTGTGAGAGGTCTTAAGGTGGCTAATTGATATATGGGTCGGGTCTAGATCCAGAGGATTGGAGCATGGGAGACATGGGTGTACATGGGCTCGATGAGTGCTTTCATGTATTAGGTTAGCCAGGAAGTTTTTTGGTCGGGCCTAATGGCTATGTATAAATACATAGGTTGTATTAGGGTTTCAATAAGAGTGTGGAATACAGATCTTTTCTCCCACAACTCTCTTCTTCTCTTCTCTCTGGAGTTGCCGCCCTAGGTTCTTGAAGAAGCCCTAGAAAAGGAGGCATCTCCCTTAAGCCTAAGGAGGGAGGTGCCCCATCATAGATTCAAATGGAAGATCGCTGGTTTACTACCCATAGAGAATGTCACTGGTTCCTTCAAGTCCATGCTAGAGATCAAGAGCTTTTGCAACATGATATCGGTGCTTGTGATGTCAAGGATGATTGGCGTTCAAGCGATATCATAGGTCTATAATATGGTATCAAAGCTAGGTGATGCCTAAAACATTGTGGATCGTAATAATATTCTCTCTTTGATACTATTCAAATTATTATTATACTAGTATGAGTGTGTGGAAATTATTAATGGGCTGTAAAGCTCAACCCCTCCATTTCTCTTTTTTTCTTCCCAAAGTTTCAGGATGCTTATGATTGGCTATGGTTTTGGATTGCAGGTGAATGGATGAATAGATAGAGCATCATTAATACCTAATCAGATGATTGAAGAAATTGAATTTATAATTATGCAAGTTTTTCCAATTATTATGAAAAGATCATTATTACTTATGGATATTGAGGTTGTAATGAATTTTAAGATCTTATATATTTTTTAAGATCTTATCCTAAAGAGTATGCAGCCATCACGTATCCAACTCAAGAGCTGGGTTTTGGGCATCACAATACAAGAGAAAAAAGAACCCATAGAGAGTTAGAACCACCCCCTAGATATTTTTTATATAAGAATAGAGGACAATGGTGTTATGAAATATTTGATTGTGTAGGGACACCCGAGATTAATCAGAGACAAGGAAACCTAGAGATCAATGATGCCCTAGATTGTGCAAGAGAAGAAGAAATAGAGAAGACAGAGTAAAGGTAGCTAGGTTCTTAGGAGAAAGAATAATTTTTTATTCACTATATATTCCTTGATCTAATTACATTGTATATATACCTATACAAATGGGTCAAGCCCAATACTTAATAAAACTCCTAATGGCTAACCTGATGCGATGCATTCCCTGAGCCCATGTACATCCATGACTCACATGCACACATATCTTTGGACTTAATTTTCAGCCTAAATAAAAAAATAGCCCCTTTAAGACCTCTTAAACCAAGGCCTCAAGTCATCTAGAATCAAACCAGACCCTAGCCAAAATAGAGATCCTGTGCATCTCTACCCATGCACTGAGCGGACCCAGTCTCAGCACTAAGATGTTGGCTAACCTGAGATTGAGTCGACCCTCTGAATCACTAGGTCGACTAAGTTGTGTGCCATGCCATCAATCCCAAAAATACAACTTTCTGTCTGGCTTCTATCTGAGATATAATCAATCCACTTTTGAAACTGGATTGACTCACCCTTGACTTAGTCAACCCAGTCTCAGATTGGATTGACTAAGTTGCTGAAGCTGCCATCTATTGGGCTTTCTTCTCCGACCAGCCTTTTTGTTTTTGTGAGGTTTGAGAGCACCATACCAGCTTCTACAATCTCCACCTTGGTGCCTCATAACCTCAGCAAGCTCCACTCTATCTACCAATCCCATCAGTGCCACACATTTATAGAAGCCATCCCATGGAAGAACCTTCATGAGTACATCTGCTGGATTTTCTGAAGTGTGCACCTTCACTAGGTCCACTTTACCTTCTTCCATAAGCTCTCTAATCCGATGGTATCTGATGTCAATATGCTTTATCCTAGCATGATAGGCAGAGTTATGTGCCAGCATCAACATGCTTTGGCTATCATAATATACATTGATAGCCTCCCATGTGAAGCCCATTTCTAGCAGTTCCTTCAGCTATAATGTCTCCTTTGCTGCCTCTATAACTTCAATGTATTCAGCTTCTATAGTAGATAAAGCTATAATAGACTACAAGCGTGATCCACATGAGACTAGACTCCCATTCATGCTAAAAATAAATCCAGTTAACGAATGCATGGTATCCAAGTCTCCCCTAAAATTAGCATTCACATACCCTTCCATCTGCCCTAAAGCTCCTTTGGTTAAGTTGGGACTTTCCTCAGTACCTCCTTGCTGTCTATAGCAAATGCCGACCCCAACTATTCTCATCAAATATCTAAAGATCACTTTTAGTGCTCACCAGTGCTTCTTGCCAGGCTATGCCATGAACCTGTTGACTTGACTCACTGTATGGGTAAGATCCAGCCTACAACACACCATAGCATACATCAAACTTTCTACTCTAAAGGCATATGGTACACTCCATCTCCTGAGCCTCCACCTCACTCTGAGATAAATGTAGCATCCCCTTTGCTCTGTCCTTGAGGATCTCCATTCCTAGAATCTTTCTTGTAGGTCTTAAATCCTTCATCTCAAACTCTTGAGATAGGGCTTTCTTCTATTCCTACGCAACTCTCTTACTCCTGCATGCTATCAATATATCATCCACATATAAGAGTAAATATAATCTAAACTCATCCTTTAGAGTTTTTACATAGACATATGGGTCATGCTTATATCTGGAAAGTCCAATACTCCTCATATATGAATTGAAGTACTTGTACCACTACCTTATGGCTCTATGAACCCCTGTGGCTGCTCCATATATATGCTCTCCTCTAGGTTTCCATAGAGAAAGACCGTCTTGATGTCCATCTGCTCTAGCTTTAGATCTTAAGCTACTACTATGTTCAATTGGATTTTCTCATGCCCTCCCATTCCTTATCTCATGCCTATCTCACACCCACTCCATTTTTCTCACATCCATCTGAAAACTAGGACATGTGGAAACATCAGAATTAATTCAAAGAGTTGCTTCAAGTGGAAGAACTCTTTGGAATTAATTCTATGATGTTTTTTTTGAAGAGTCGTGATGTTCCATTTTGGTGCCATCAATTTCCACCTTTGATTAATATCTCTTAGCCATCCAAGGGCTCACAAGGGTGGTGCCAATTCAGATGAGGCGTGAGAAAAGAGGTGGTATGTAAAATGAAAGAGAGTCCATAATAATGTGAACTCTAGGTGGAACATGTGATAAGGATGATATGGTTAGGCGCCTAGGGTTTAAATTTTATCCATTTGAATTCCAAACCATCAAAGGTTTTAAGCCTTAGAGGGACTCTTAAGCACCATATATTTTTAGATGTCCATGCCCCAAAAATATTTGCATGACATTTTGAATGGATAAGGATGGGAAGGGGGTGCCCCATCTCATG
Organism: Cocos nucifera; assembly: GCA_006176705.1. NCBI lineage: Eukaryota > Viridiplantae > Streptophyta > Magnoliopsida > Arecales > Arecaceae > Cocos > Cocos nucifera. Next base: position 198,696 of record QRFJ01000694.1, read on the forward strand.
GGGCGCCATATGGCACATGGCACATGCACATCTCCATGGCCACAACATTTGATCAATTCAAATGTGCATGTGGCATGAAGAAGGAAGGGAGAGAGACCAGATAAGGTACTTTAAAGTGGCTTTAATCCAGTCAAAATTGGTTAGCCAATTTTGCCAAAATATGAACCAAAACATGAATCGAACCTAAATCCAATTTAATTAGGGGCTAAGGTTCATAACGTGTGCTAGCATGTACAACCTATAGATGCAATCTAATCTATGTAGATCTTTAACCAATTTTCTTTATATGTGATCCATTAGATTCCACATCTAGCTAGCAGTAGGCTTGGGAATAAGTTGACCTAATCTGATTAGAATCTATTCAAATCAATTTAGGTCAAATTGAGCAAACCCAACTTCATCAATTAGAACTCTTTTTAATTGGTGATTGAATTAAATTCTTTAATTTGATCGAACCTATAAGTCAAGATTGATGTCTAGCAACGTAGCATGACTATCTAAAAGATGTAAAATTTACTAAAAATACCAAATATATCCTTCAATGGTAAGTTACTATGTAATTTAATCCTTCGATCATCCTTGCATCCTGGATATATTCATGAGTATGGAATCATGTCAAACTCAAATACATATTCATATCGATTCTCAATCAACCAATAATGACTCAAATGATGAAGTATTAGAAACTCTTTCTAATCTCTATCCTGCTTTTGGCTAAAAGACTTTTGCTGAGTCATCTAGGGATGAGAATTCATAAGATGCAAACTTTTTTTACTAGGAGTGATCGATTCCTTATTGATCGACTAACAGCCTTCATACACACTCTACCATATCTAGAACATCTCGTACATGTATTAATGACATGCTTGGATATGAACCAAAATATAGATTCAGGTGCACAAGATTTTATGGTGTCTCAGGTCTAAGATCACTTGCTAAACTTTCACTTAGAGAATCATCTTTTGACATACAAGTAAGACTTCATAAGAAGTTCTCTTTCAGCGAGTCAATTTAGTAAACTCATTCTCTAATGAGCATCCACATTCTTGTATTAGTATTTCCACATAAGTGACTTGTAAGATCAGCCATCCTCTCCATTGAGCATACATAGGATGTGCTTGTTAGATGTGTGCCCTAGAAGCCAGATTGGTAGTCACTTGTAATACACTTCTAAGAGCAATTTTATAATTTTGACTATGAATTAATAAATAAATTATTTCCTATCATAGTGTGTATTTAAAAGTATCTATGACATATTCTTTGAGTTAATGATAATAACAATTCATATTTTCAGGAGTTAAAAATTTAAAACATAAATTTTTATAATTAACTCATAAATTACTTCCGATCGTAGGATCATCATGAGGATGGTGATTGATCTAGAATATTGGTGTACGATCACTTTCTTAGGATAGATGTGTCTTGAGTTTATGATATGGAGACACTGGAGTGAGAGTATAAGTATTCGTTAGAGAACTAGGGCACTGAGCGTGACTACCTCGAGAAGTCATAAAGAAGTCTACCTTCTCGTCGATGATTGACTCGATGCTATAGTGGTGTGTCTGATTCTTTGACCTAAGATGCATTGATAGTTTACTTTGAGGGTGTTATAGTTTGACTACACCATAACTCGATCTTCTAGCCATTCGAAACCCTGAGGTATATGTTGGCTATAGCATGTTCATTGTAGAAATTGGATTTAACCAATAGGTGATCTATCTACCTCGGTAGATGAGGAGTAGCTCTATGATAATCATGCGATTAAGTCCATAAGCCCATGGCCATGGCAGAGTGAAGATGATACAAAGAGTTTCTATTAGGATTTCACATTGGGCTCAAATTGAATGATTAATTCATATGATGGATATTGGGTTTGACGAGTTCACCCTAACCCTAATCTTGTCGGAGCTCAAGATAGAAGAACCCAATCACATAGATAACTGTATTGAGAGGTTCACTTTTAGTTCTAATGGATTACCATCATATATTGCTAGGTGTCATTGGTGGATTTTGAGAGCAATTAGGATGATTTTGATGATCAATCATTCTAATTGTATGAATCAGAAAAGTTCTGGTCCATCGAAAGGTGTTTCGATGATGTCGATGATGGAGATCATGACATATCTCATTATCATATAGAATTGAACCTAACTAAATCACACAAACAAGGATTTGGGTTTGGATGTCATCAATTGAGCTAAGCTAGTTTGTTTGATTTGGATTAGATCTAATCGGGTTCAAGGTAATCGTGCTAGCACATGATTGAGCTTGACTTTCTCCTTCTAAAATCTTTTTGATTTATCATAATCAAGTCAAATTTAATTTAACTCATTCTTATATTTAGAATAAATTTATTTTTATTTGACTAGAATAAGTTCAGATTAGATTAATTATAAAAGTTAAATCCATTCATAGTCAAATTGGAATAGGGTCAAAAGTTGACATGTTTGAGAGAATTGAGGATCACCTGATCAGATACTTTTAAAAACTTTTTTAAAAAGTATTTTAATCTAATTTTTGGTTATGTGATAGAGCATAACTTATGAATTGGGTGTACCAAATTTTATAATTTTTGAAGGTTTCTAGACTAAGTTATGATAGAGTTTGATTTGAATCAAACTCTTGAGGGAAGAGTCCTAGGCGCAGTGGACTCTTCCTTATCTACTCATGCCGACACTTTTCTGAATCATTTTTGGAAAAAAACATAGATGAGATATGATGGTTTTTCATGGAGAATAAGTCATAGAGTCCTAATGATAAAATAAATAAATTATTTTGGTAAAAAGAGACTCTAAGTAGGTGTTGGACATAAAAGCCTTTCTCACATCAAAGTGCATTCAATGCAAGAAATAATTTTTCATGCCAAAGTCTACCATCTCTGATATCCCATGCCCCCTCAATCCTCTCTTTTCTTCTCTTCTACAAGCCTAAAAGGTTAGGCATAAATCTAAGAAGAAGGTCCAAGATTTTTGGCATAATATTCAGGATCTATGCGATGGTGTTCGTGTGATGGATGGGCTGCCTTCAGAAATAGTTTTGAAGGTTCTTTGGATCAGATCCAGATTTAATTTTTAGAAAAAAGGTTCATGAGTAGAAATATTCAGATCCTACCCAAGTGGATATTGGTAGAGGCTAGGCGCGTGCGTGGCTCCTTCCAGAATCTCAGGAATCAACAGGATCATTGTAGGATAATTAGATTACCCAATCAGATACTTTAAATTAAATATAATTTAATTTTAATTTTTAATTTTAATATTAGATTATCATGATTAGATCTAAGAACTCTTAGATCTAATTAGATTGTTTAAAAATTTTTAGAAAAATCTTTCTTAGATCTGATCAGATCTGCACGATCCTACAATAAAAAATAGTATTTTTTCTTCAACTGGTATCAGAGCTACATTAGTAGTTCTTCATATCTATGTTAGATCTAATTTTATTTTTATTTATGATTTGATATTAAAATATTTTAGATATCACATCATATATGATTAGATCTAAAATTAAAAAATTAAAAATTAAATAATTTAGATCTAATATATATGAGATGCATGACTAGACTAGGTATAGAATAGTTCTATATGTAGTCTAGTATGATCATGTATTTAATTTGATTAAACATAATTTTAGATCTATTTAATTTTTACTATTTTGATATTATAATTATTATAATTAGATAAAAAAATAAAAAATAAAGTTTTTAATTTTTGATTTATTCAAATGAGATATGAAAGATGCATGCTTAGACTAGTCATAGAATAGTTCTATAAGATGTTTAGAATAATTTTAATTTTGATATGATCAAATTTAATTTTTTTTTTAGATTTAATATGTGATGTTTTAGAACTGAAAGTATGCATATTGATAATACATGAGATGTATACAAGATATGTATTAGTTAGATCTTTTTATATGTGATATATGATTTAACTAGTTTTATAGTAAAAAATTATATTTTTGATTAAGGAGTTCTCCATGGCCATCCGATCATAAGAATAAAGTAGGGTTTAAAGGCCCTCTCCTACCATTTGATGGGATGTTCTTATTGCGTATAGGGATGCTGCGCGTTCGTCCTTAATCAGAAATCAAAACTTATTTTTCTGCAAAATCCTAGATCCTAAAATCCTAGGATTTCTATTACATATTTTATTCATGAACCCAAAATTTAATTAAGAATTAAGATTATAAAATTAATTAGAGCTAAAATTATAAATTTTTAGATCTAAGATATATTCATAAAATTGGGTTTGGGCTTGGGTAGCTTAATTAGATCTAACGGTTGATCAAACCGAATTAAGAGTTAGTTAGGTGGGATCAAAGAATGCTTAGATTTGATCAGCATAATAGGATTAAGTTTGGGTCAAGATCGAATCACATTGAGATGTGACTCGATCAAATCACGACCTAATTTAGCTCCGTAGTTTGAGCCTGGATTGTAGGTTAATCTAATTGGTTTTGATTCAATAATTTGGTATCTAAGGTAAATTTGGCAGATACGATCGACTGGCTTTTAATTGGGAGCTACTCGACCTGAATGCATTCTTATCGAGTTAATGGCATATCCCTTCCACCGATCTCACTTACTTGGCCATTTATGTCGATCCAGTTCTGATTTGAGGTGGCTAATAATTCGAGCCAACCCATGCCACTAGGTTAGTCATAATTGTTATGACTAAATCAAGTCAAGTTTAAAGAGACCAAAATTAAATCTTTCTAAGAAAATATTAAGTCTAAGATCTTCCACCATTGTAGATATGCAGGCTCCTTCCGAGATTGATTGTTCTCGACTGAATACAGTGATTCAATTACACCAGAAAGATGCAACCATGTCTATTAGGCATTGGATGCTACGGGTTGGAGGATGGGTTGGGCTCAATATTCTAGATACGGTGAGGGATCCAATCGAGAATCCAATCTATGCAAATGATGGGTCTGACTTAACAAAGGAGTGGATCAATATTTTGGACATGGTAAGATTCATGAATTAGAGATCAAGTTTGGGTGCACCATGATTAGAGAATCATTGGACAAGAGTTGTCCACTCATCAATTGACCCATCATCAATAACTATTAGGTAAGGTGGTGAGTCAGTTGGTGGGACCACACCATCCATTAAAAATCTATAATCGTGGAGATTTTTGCATCTTTATCAAGAGAGTATAGGGATCCAAGTAAATAGTGAGAGCCTAATTTATTTAAAAATAAAATTTTTAAATAAATTATTTAAGTTTAATTATAAAATCTAACTAAAAACATTGACTCTCTATAAAAAAATATCTGCATCCAATCCACTAGCCCATATCCTGGACACCCATAGACTGATCAGACCCAACTACAAGGATTGGCTCCAGAACTTCAAAATTATTTTGGGTTCCAAGAAGTTGACTCATATATTCAAATAGGATCCTTCTACCTTATCAGTTCATCCATCCACTAATTAGAGAGTGTCTCTCAAGAAGTGGATGGATGAAGATAACAAAGCCAAGTATTATATGTTGGGCTCGATGTTTGATGAGTTTTAGTGCCAAAATGAAGATATTAAGACTAGTCGCCAAATATTGGGTCACCTACAAGAGTTGTTTGGTGAACAAAGTCGGGCAGCCAAATATCAAGTCACTGAAAGACTTTTTAAGGCTCAAATGCATGATGGATAGTCAGTCCAAGAACATTATCTTATGATGATCAAGGACTTGAAAGAGCTTGAGAAACTCGATGTCAAGTTAGATCAAGATCTGCAGATTGACATAATTCTATAGTCCTTGAATGATGCGTATGGGCAGTTCATCATGAACTACCATATGCATAAACTTCAGAATACATTGGTTGAGCTTATGAATATGCTGGTTACTACTAAGTTTCTATGAAAAATTCTAAAGGCTCAGTATTTACTGTGGAGCAGACTTCTTCCAAGAGAAATTCTTTTGGAAAGAAGAAGTCTGCGAAGAAGCAAAAAGTGAATGGTGAGAAGATGAAGAAGGCAGAGTCAAAGAAAAAGACCACTGATAACGAAAATTATTTTCATTGCAATACTGATGGCCATTGAAAGCAGAACTATCCTCTTTACCTAGCCAACCTAAAGAATAAGAAGAAGGCAGGTCCTTCTGGAGGTATGCTCCTTATATAATCTAATCTTATGATTTTTTCTACATCTAGTTGGGTGCTTGACTCTGATTCTAGTGCTCACTTATGCACTTCTATGCAAGGTCTTAAGGATAGTAGGAGGCTGAGGGATGGTGAAATGATCCTACGCATTGAAAATGGAGCAAGAATTACTGTTGTGGCTGTGAAAACCTATTCTCTATGATTACCATCAGGATTAGACTTAGTACTTAGAGACTATTTTTATGTGCCTGCAATAAGTAGGAATTTGATTTCTATTTCATATTTAGTACAGGAAGGCTATGTAATTAGTTTTCTTAAGAATCATTATAATATTCTTTATGAAAGAAATAAAATTGTAAGTGGTTTCCTTATAAATGATCTCTATCAGTTACATATTGATGTTTTCTATTTTTAATATCAAGTAAAACGTGAATGCCATAGGATCAAAGTGACCTAGGGATAGTCTAAATAATAGGTATCTTTGGTATATAGCTGAAGATAGGGTTAACAAATTGGAGAAATTCGGACTATTGAGTTCATTGACTTCTGAGTCATATCCGATTTACGAATCGTGTCTTCATGGCAAAATGATCAAGCTTTCTTTTATGGGACATGGGGAAAGGGCCACAGACCTGCTTTTCGTAGTACATACTGATGTATGCGGCCCATTTGATGTGCCAGCCAAGGATAATTACATCTACTTCATCACTTTTATCGATGATTTGTCTCGGTACGGATATGTGTATTTGATGCGACACAAGTTTGAAGCTTTTGAAAAATTTAAAAAATTCAGACTCAAAGTAGAAAAATAAATAGAAAAATCTATTAAAATTCTTGGATCAGATCGAGGAGGCGAATACCTTAGTCGAGAATTCCTAGACTATCTTAAGGATAATGGCATAGTCTCATAATGGACTCCACCTAAAATGCCTCAACTCAACAGGATTTCAGAATGGAGAAATCGGACCCTATTAGATATGGTTCGATCTATGATGAGCTTCACAGACCTTGAGCTTCTTTGGAGGAATGGTTTGTTGACCGTTATATATCTATTGAATATGATTCCATTTAAAATCGTTCCTACCATACTATATGAGATATGGCATGGTAAGAAATCAAGTTTGAGTCATCTTAGAATTTGGGATTGTCCGGCCCATGTCAAGAGACAACAAGCAGATAAATTAGAGTCTAAGTCCTTTAGAGCTCAATTTATTGGATATCCTAAAGAGTCATTAGATTATTTTTTCTATATTCCGAAAGATCATAATGTGATTGTGAGTTGACATGCCATCTTTCTTGAAAAATAGTTTATTCAAGATAATGGCATCGGAAGACAGATTAGGCTCGAGGAGAAAATCTCCCAAGAGCCACGAGCCGAGAAACCTATGGAACCCAATTAGATTGAGCCAGTCCAATCACTACCTCGTCCACCTCATAGATCAGAAAGAATTTTTTCTCCCCCTAAAAGGTACTTAGGTACTATTTTAGAGGACGTAGAGAAAATGTTTCTCATAGAAAAAGGGGTTCATGATGATGATTGTTAGGAATATATCTCAAAGCCAATCGTCAGTCTGTTGATGGTTATGCTACTTATTGTACTTGTATATGAATTATCAAATAATAAAAGTTATTTTGGCATTTTTTATCACAAATTTTATTGCCTTCTAATGAACTCCTATGTTGTGATGAAGTCCTTAAGATTATCCAGATTTGACAAAGGAAGATTTGTCATTTAGTCCTTAAATTGTTCACGACCAAAAGATACATTGTTATTTAGGACGATAATGTTTATCGAGTATAAGTCATTGTGTGTCATATAGGTTGGTTGTCCTCGTAACCAAGGAAATTGAGACATTGGCATGACATGCAAGTAAGATGTATGGGTACATCTGCACTGAACGTGATCAACTTCAAAGCTTTTCTTCTGTCAAGATTAGCCCCGAAGAATATAGGTATAAGTGTCTCTTAGACCTGAGACCACCACGGTGACTTGCAAGCAACTCACTGTACTTAGGTACCGAACTTTCTAAATTTTTAATTTAGTGATGAAAGGCTACTAGGTGTAATTAAGTACTTGGCCTGTCAGTGTGTCAGTCAAGATGGGATTGATCCCTTCAAATGTTGGAGCAAGTGCATCGCTGTATTTCAATTTAATAAATCCTCGGTCGGGGTAGTCTATACGATGGATGCTAAATTTTGAAATACAATATGAATGAATTATATGATTGATAGTAAACCCTAGATCATCCTTTTGAGCATCATGATCAAAGGGATGAATTATATGGTAACCATATTTCATAGGTTCGTCATTATTGCATTGCAACTTTTCGATCTATCCGGATGTTGGGTACCATTATTAGATGGTCACATCGATTGGTATAGAAAATTGATTCCTATGCTACCGACTTAGGATTCAAACCTATGGGGTAATACATATAAGGAGTTTCTACCTGATCTGATGGCTGATCATGAGTCTTGATGACCTAAGACACTATGGTTAAGAGTCCCACTGAACTGAGACTATATGACCAAGAGTCCCACTGGACTAGGACTCTGAGTCCTACTCATCTAGGACTCTCTGATCAGGTATCCTACTAGTCTGAGACTCTAAGATCATGAGTTGCATTCATTTGGGACACTGGGTTTAAGAGTCCCACTAGATTGGGATTCTTCAGGAGTTTCATGTTGATGGAACTCTATTGTCCGATAATCCATCTGATTTAGACTCAGATATTTTTAAAGGATTAATTAGTAATTTAATTATTAATTAGATTAATTTGATTGAGTGATGTGGATTTGATCAAGTTTGATTGAATTTGATTCAATTGGATTTGATCCGATCAGGTCATGAGATGACCTAATCGCTATTGGAGTTTTGACCCTAATTTGATCAGGATCTAAACCTAATTAATTTCTAATTTGATTAAGATTTTATTGGATTAGTCTAAGCCTAATTTTCTTGGGTTTAACCTAGTCTAATTGGGTCTAGATTAATTAGTTTGGTTGAAACCAATTAGGACTAAGTCAAATAAAGTTTGAATTCAAACTCTCCTATGCGCCCACCATTTTTGACTTTTCCACTCTTGTTCCATGCCCAAAATCTTTTGTACATAACTTTTCTCTCACTCAGAAGCTTTTTGCACCCCCTCTCTTATTTGCTTTTGACCCGGTCCAAGGGTTGGACCCGTTCAAATTAAGTTGCATTTTGAATTCAACTCAGTTTGTTGGAGGTTGGAACCAATCCAACCTTATCTGCTTTCCACACCCTCTCTTTCATTTGTTGAATATTTTTTGGAGAAATAAAAATGTGTGCATGTAGAAGGAGATTCCTTCTGCATGTTGATACATAGGAGGAGGCATTGGATAAGGATAAGAGGCTCATTTGATTTTTGAAATCAAGTGAGTGGTTAAAACCTCCCAACCATTCAACCCTTATCTTTTTCCATGCACTTTTCCCATAGTATTCATGTCAATAAATTATGAGAATTTTTGTGCATGCATAAGAAGGGATTAGCATTACTTGATAAAAATTTTAGAGTAATTGGGCATTAGTTTTGGGTTAAAAAATCTTGGAGTGAAGGTGAGCAAGGTCCTACAACACTTTACTTTTTCTTCATGCCTCTTTTCTCTTCTGACTTTTACCTCTAAGGATACTCAACTTTTAGATATGATCTAAATAGAGTTTTAGATATAAAAGTCATATTTCCATAAAAACTTGTTTCATGAAAAAACTCCACATAGAGAGGGCGTGATAGGATTTTTAGTGTGTCAGGATTTTTGGACCGAGTGAAACCCTAGTTTGGGATTTTGGGTTCAGATGGAGAGATCGGGTGCTGTGAGCATCGAATAGCCACCAAATTTGAAACACCTCTTCATCATCTTTCGATATTTATATTTTGATTTTTTGGAGTATTTAAAAAATTAAAAAATATATGATCGATTGGATCAATCGTGATCAACCGTCGAAGGTCCCGACGAGGAGCTAGCACTTTGGTGGAGCTGGTCTAGACCAGGAGCTCCATGTGGACCATCCATAGAGGTCAAATAAGTGTGTGACTGTAACATAACACTATAGCTTCTTTCGGTAGATTTAGATCATGGAGATTAGCTACCTGCAAAAAGGTATCGAGTTCTGAACTCATATCGGTCAGCAGATTCAATTTGCTGATTGAATGCATTTTATTTTTCTATCACATATCAGCATGTTTAGATCCTGAGTAGGATTTATTTGATATGATCAATGCATGCATAGTATTAATTTTAGATTAATATTTACTTTCACTGCTATTTTATTCAAAAAAGTTTCAAAAATGCATGTTTAAATCCTGCGCGATTTCCTCCAAATGGTATCAAAGTAGGTTTGCTAAGCATGATATGCTTGCATATTTTAGATTGATAATTTAGATTTGATCTAAATATTGATCTAATAATTTGATTAATTAGATCTAAAAATTTAAATTTAAATTGCATGGACTGTAGATTGTTCTGCTATAGGATTTATCTTCCACAGTAAAAAGATTATCCTGGTACGTTGCTGATCTATATCGTTAATCATAAAATCTTAGATTTGATCTAATATTTTTATTATTTGATTACATTAGGCTTTAATCTGATTTATGATCATGAATGCATAATTAGATAAAGTTTGATTCATGATTTAGTATTATGTAGTGTACATAGTTTCAGATTAAATCCTACAATTAGTATTGTTTGTGAATTGAGCTGATTTAATTTTAAAGTGAGTCGACTCAATTGATGAATAATACTAAATTATAAAAAATCTTTCAAAAATTTAAAAAATATTTTTGAAATGTCGAACCCTAACCCACAGCCTATAAACTTAATTAAATATTAAGTATAATAATTTAGTATCTAGAATTATGAATTAAGACTCTAAGTCATTAATCATAGAACATGGGTTATTGGGTTAGTTGAAATAGATCTATTAGTTGGATTAGACCCAAGATTAGTTAAAGAGTGGACTAAATTAGAGTAATTGATCAAATCTAATTAAATGTTAATTTAGATTAGGTCAAGGACTCTATAGACTCAATTATAATAGTTGTAGTTGGTCAAGTCCATGCCTTTAACGAGGATCAAATGGATTTGATTCATGGCTATGCGGTCGAACCCAAAATTACTAGGTTGGTCAAATAAAACTAATAAATCGGATGGTATCTAATGTAAGTTTGGCAGTTTAACCAGTGATTTTTAATTAGAAGCTACTCGCACTGATTCGATCTTTGATGAGTTAATGGCATATTCCTTCCACTGATCTCACTTACTTGGCCATCCTGGTGAGTTAGATTTTGATTAGATAACTTGGTGATTTGGGCTCACCCATGTTAATTAAGTAAATCAGTCTGACTGATTTAGGTGCTCCTAATGCTAGCTTAGATTAGATCCTTTTTTATCTAACTTAGTGAAGTCAGAAAGGATCAAAATTGGCTCATTTTTCTTAAATATGTTAACTAAATTCTCTAAAATTATTAGATTCTTTAAAATGAAATAGTTATATAGATAACTAAATCATAGCCTTCCATTAAGTTGAATGATAATAGGTTCATTAATTTGATAATCACTAGAGGCCCAAAGACCTGGTGCTTATTGACTAATGAAATTATCATTCATAAAATAATGATTTAGCTAAGTCTTTTTGATGATGGTTAGATTGGCCGACCAAAGTCGAACCTGATCATTTATTGGTTAGATAAAACCAAATATGATCATATTAATGCTTGGACCTAACTGAACTTTTTCAGTGGAGACCAAAGGCTACTGATTAGGTCTCCGAGGCAAAATTATTATTACTAAAAATTATTTAGAGAAGCAATTGATTTTGAACCTACCCATAGGTGCACATGGGTTGACCAACCAAAGTTGGGCTCGTGTGTAGTCTATGTGGATTTTAGTACCCACTAAGAAATTAAAGTAATTTCTCGAGTTCGAGGTGGAGGCTACCAATTCATATAAAATAGTGGGAGAACCTTTAAACTAAAGTCCAAGTCTTTAGGATAATTGATTCATATACTAATTAAATTTGGTTTTTCTTGTTATGCAGAAATGGCCACTAACCTGTCACTCCGATCATTGTTAGATAATGACAAATTAATGGGGTCCAACTATGATAGCTGGTATCATAAGTTAAAAATCATCTTGGAGCATGAGTGGATCCTTTATGTCGTAATGGATCCTGCACCAGAGGAACCAGTCTCGAATGCTAGGAAAGTAGTCCGAGATACTTATCAAAAGTGGCTCAATGACCGCACCACCGTTCGATATATAATACTGACAGCAATGAACGATGAGTTCAGCCTCATGTTTGAAACCATCTAGCCACAGAAGCTACTTCAAATGTTGAACGACTCCTTTGGCACGTCGGACGACATTGAAAGGTATAAAATAAGTTGTGCCATTTTTAATGCTCGGATAAGGGATGGGGCCTCAGTCATCGATTATGTATTGTACATGATCGAGATGATTGAGCACCTTAGCAAGCTGGGCTTTCTCCTGCACGAGCAGCTCGATAAGGATGCAATCCTTAATTCCTTGCCTAAGTCCTTCCTCCCCTTCTTAATTCATTTCAGAATGACAAAGCCTGCAGTTAACTACCATAGATTATTGGGGTTGCTGTAGAACTTTGAGAAGGATCACCAATTCCACAAGGAGATGGTGAATGTAGTGGGAGGATCTTCTTCTAATCATCGACTCTTTAAGAAAGGAAAGAAGAACAAGAAGGTGCAGCCAAACACCAGGACAACTGCATAGGGTTGGACCATGAAGCGCAAGCCCGACTAGAGCCGGGCAGAGTATTTCTTCTATAAGAAGTCAGGGCACTAGAAGAGGAACTGTCCTCTATACATTGCCTCCTTGGATCCGAATAGGCCATGGAAGAAGCAAGTGATTGCTGGGCAAGATAATTATATGATAACATCTTATAATTTTTTCTTATTTGATTCTACTACCTGGGTATTAGATACTGGAAGCCCTTATCATATTTGTAATTCTATATAGGACTTGTAGGTCAGTAGGAAATTTGATCAAGATGAGAGGTTCCTGAACGTTGGAGATGAAAGACAAGTTTCAATTCTAGCTTTAGGAATCATGAACCTTGTAATCAATTTAAATAAAGTTATTCATAATGAATGTCATTATTGTCTAACTTTCTTATTGAATGTCATTTATGTAGGCCTTTTGGCCTTGAATGATTTTGAAATATCAATAAAAGAAAAATTTTGTAATGTCATTTTGAATGGTGTTATAATTTTGATTGGACAATTGAATAATAGAATTTATTTACTTTCTATGCTTGTTAACGTGGTTCAATCCTTTAATAAACGTGCTAGAATTAGTGATGTGTCTGATGATGAAGTCATTTTTTACTGAAAAAGATGAATGAGCCACTGAACTCTTGAGTCTAGTACATTTAGATATATGTGGATCCATGAGCTCAAATGCCAGAGATAGATATTTCTACTTCGTAACCTTCACAGATGATCTATCGAGATATGGGTACGTCTATTTAATGAAGCATAAGTTGGAGTCGTTTGAAATATTCAAACTATTTCGAAATGAGGTAGAAAAGCAAATTGGAAAGAGTATTAAAACTCTTTGATCTAACTGAGGAGGTGAGTATCTTTCCAATGAGTTTCTGACATATCTTGGAAAAAATGGAATTCTCTTCCAATGGATCCCTCCTGGAACACCACAACATAATGGTATATCTGAAAAGAGAAATCAGACCCTATTGGATGATGGGGTTTGCTGGTTTGTCGATCTTCCTATCGAAATATGCACTCTAGTCAGCTTGTTACATTCTAAATAGGGTTATGAGTAAATCTATTAATAAAATACCATATGAGATATAGATAAGGCATAAGCCAATGCTTTCACACCTTAGGATTTGGGGGTGTTCGACTTATGTCAAACATTTAATGATAGACAAGCTTGGACCTAGGTCTGATAAGTATAGTTTTATAGATTATCCAAAAGAAATCAAAGTGTACTACTTTTATCTTACTGATGAGCAAAAAATATTTGTCAGCCTTAAGGCAATCTTTTTAGAAAAGGAGTTCCTTGGTGAAGGAACTAATAACTCTAAGATCGAACTTGATGAATTATGATAGGTGGAAGAACAGACATAAGTTGTTGAACTAGAGCTAGATCTGATTATATCAGATCTAGAATCCATTATAGATGTACCCTTAAGGCGATCTGATAGAGTACCACATCAACCGGATAGATACTATGATTTTTTGGTTTGAGACGGGGATCCTATCGAACTCGATGAGAATGATTAGGACCCAATCACCTATATGGATGCAATGTAGAGATCCAACTCAGAGAAATGGCTTCAGGCCATAAAATTCAAAATGAAATCCATGAAGGTCAATGATGTATGGACATTGGTTGACCCACCCAAAGGGATAAAACCCATAGGATGTAAGTGGATCTACAAAAGGAAAAGGAGCGCAGATGGAAAGATGGGGACCTATAAAGCTTATCTGGTTACCAAGGGATATCGTCAACATTATGGTACTGACTATGATGAGACGTTCTCTCCTATGGCAATGCTCAAATCCATTCAAATTATGCTTGCCATTGCTGTCCATCTAAACTATGAAATCTGGCAGATGGATGTGAAAATAGCTTTCCTAAATGGGGAGCTGGATGAAGAGGTGTATATGATACAACTTGAAGGATTCACATCCATAGATGAGTCTAAGGTGTGTAAGCTTCAAAGATCCATTTATGGACTCAAGCAGATATCTCAGAGCTAGAACATATGATTTGATAGAATAATCAAAACGTATGGCTTCATTAAGAATGAAGATGAGTTCTGCGTATACAAGTGGGCTAATGGTTCAATAATAGTATTCCTAGTATTGTATGTGAATGATATTTTCTTAATCGAAAATGATGTTCCTGCATTGCAAGAAATAAAGATCTGACTATTATCATAGTTCTCCATGAAAGATCTAAAAGAAGCTTTCTACATCCTAGGAATGAAGATCCACAGAGATAGATCTAAAAGGTTGCTTGGATTGTCCCAGTTTACATATATTGATACTATGCTGAAACGATTCAGCATAGAGAATCTAGAACATTCGATGGTGAAATCTTCAAGGATTTTCAAACTGAAGAGAGCTAGAATATATCTAATATTTTAACCAGAATTATACGATCAGATTGAAGGAAAATCCTGATTTCCCAGACCAGGTTCGTTCAGATCTGATCAGATCAAGAGATATATTTCAAAAATTTTTCTCTTGATCCTAATTAGATCTTGATGTATTTTAGATCTGATTCTTATTATTTTAATAAATAAAATAAAATAAGGATAAATTAAATCAAATTTAATTTACCTGAATTTGGGTAATCCTATTACCCTATTGATGATTCTGTTTGCAGCGGAAGGTTCTGGATCTAGCCACGCAAGCGCCTGGCCTCTACCGGTATCCACTCGGGTTGGATCTGGAGATCCTCTTCTTCTCTATCACACCTCCAAAAATTAGATCTGGATCTGATCTGGAGGATCTTCAAAACTCCTTTTGAAGATCAGCAGTCGTCCTTTTGCAGCAGTGCAGCCTTCTTACTTTTGATCGCCTTTCTTTGATCTGGAATCGCACCAACCAAGGTCCAAAACTCTTTTGGACGTGGAGAGGAAGGAGGAAGAAGCTTTGGCATGGAGGAAGGAGGGGAGAGGCAGCCTTGGGGCATGGGGTTTTCAATTCTTAATTGAATCTAAATCTGAGTTGGGCGCAGGGTCTTATTTATAGACTAAGCTGTGATCCAACTCCTCTTCCTTCCCAACCAATCACAACCCTTTGTGAAATCAGATCTAAATCTGATTGGTGGGAATAGAGTCCCCTGGATTCCTCCTTAGAGGGTGCCTAAGACCAGTCAAAGTTGGTTCTTAGGAGAACTCTAATTGGAATCCAAAAGGAGAGGTGGAGTCCTTGTCCAACAAGGACTCCTAGGCGCCTCCAACTTGGGCACACGCCACCCTTGGCGTGCGCCCTCCTCCTTGCCAGGTTCTGGCAGGGGGACAGGCCCCCACCAGCTCTCCAATAGGTGCATGACATGTGGTCAAAAGTCAAAGTGTCAATGGTCAACGTTTGACCAGTCAAAGGTAGACTTTTGACCAAAGTCAAAGAACAAGAAATGGCAGGTGACCAAAAATGGCAGGTAATGTCTTACAAAATAAGACAACCTTTTCTGACTTGGACAACCTCCAGTCAGACCATATGAAGGCCTCTGATTGAGCACAAACTCCTTTGGCTCAGTCAGGACAACTTATTTATGATAGTAAAAGAAGAACGTTAGGTTCAATCGAGTGCTAGCACGATTTTCCTTGAACCTAATTGAATCTCATTCAGATCAATTGAACTAGATCAGTTCAATTGATGATCACCAGATTCAAACCCTTGTTTGTGTGTGACCCAGTTAGGTTCAGTTCTGTATGGTAATGGGATATGTCATGATCTCTATCATCGACATCATCGAAACTCCTTTCGATGGATCAGAACTCTTCTGATTCGAACAGCTAGAATGATCGATCATCTAAATCATTCTAATTGCTCCCAAAATCCACCAGTGACACCTAGCAGTATATGGTGGCAACCCATCAGAGCTGAATGCGAACCTCTTGGTGCAGCTACCTGTGTGATTAAGTTCTTCTATCTTGAGCCCCGATCAGATTAGGGTTAAGGTAAAACTCGTCAAACCCTAGTCTCTGTCATATGATGTAATCATTCGATTCGAGTCCAATGTGAAAATCTAAATAGAAACTCTTTCTATTATTTCACTCTGCCATGGCCATGGGCTTCTGGACTTGATTCTCATGATTATCATAGGGCTGCTCCTCTACCACCGAGGTAGATAGATTCCATCTTGATGCAATCCAGTTCCTACAATGAACATGCTATAGCCAACATACACCTCAGGGTTCCATATGGCTAGGAGACCGAGTAATGGTGTAGTCAAACTATAACACCCTCAAGGTGAACTGCCGATGCATCTCAGGTCAAAGAACCAGACACACTACTGCAGCATCGAGTCAGTCATTGACGAGAAGGTAGACTTCCTAATGACTACTCGAGGTGGTCACGCTCAGTGCCCTCGTTCTCTAACGAGTACCTGTACTCTCGCTCCGGTGTCTCCACACCGTAGACTCAAGACTCATCTACTAAAGAGAAGCGATTGTACACCAACCTTCCGGATCAATCACCATCCTCGTGATGATCCTATGGTCGGGAGCAATTTATGAGTTAATAATGATTATTCATGTCTTAAATTTTCAACTCTTGAAAATATGAATTATCATTACCATTAACTCAAAGGATGTATCACAGACACTAAATACACATATGTGATAGAAAATAACCCATTTTATTGATTTTAGTCAAAATTATAATTTTGCCCCTAGAAGTGTATTACAAGTGTCAGCCAATTCTGGCTTCTAGGGCACATATATCTAACAATCTCCCACTTGTCCTAAAGCCAATTGGCTACAAGTCTAAGTCCCATCTTCTCAAGGTGGGCTTCGATCTTCTGCTGGCCCAACGGCTTTGTAAGTGGGTCTGCCACATTATCTGCGGAGTTGACTCTCTTGACCTCGAACGTAACCTTTCTCAAGGTAATCGCGGATGAGGTGGTATCACCGTTTGCTTGGAACTCTTTCCAGCTGACAGCACCACCATTGCACACAAACAGACTGCCAGATGTCGACTTTCGATCATCTATATCGGACATGAAATCCGAGTCTGTGTATCCCTGGACTTGGAGTTCTCCATTTACCAAAGACCAACATCATATCCTTAGTTCTTCTCAAGTACTTAAGGATACATTTCACAGAAGTCCAGTGTTCTTCACCTGGATTTGACTGATATCTGCTTGTGACACTCACAGCATGGGCTATATCAGGTCGTGTACATAGCATGGCATACATGAGGCTCCCTATTGCAGAAGCATAAGGGATCTTGCTCATGCGTTCTATTTCCTCAGGTGTGCTGGGGCACATCTTCTTGGAAAGATGAATACCATGTCTGAAGGGTATTAATCCCCTCTTAGAGTTTTCCATACTAAACCTCTTTAGTACTTTCCTCTATGTACATCTTCTGTGAAAGTCCTAGCATCCTATTCGGTCTATCCCTATAGACCTTAATTCCTAGAATAAAGGATGCTTCACCTAGGTCTTTCATGGAGAATTCCTTGGACAACCACATCTTTGACTGATGTCAACATGGGAATATCATTCCCAATAAGGAGGATGTCATCCACGTACAATACGAGGAAGACAACAGCGCTCCCACTGACCCTTTTGAAAACACATGGTTCCTCTTCATTTTTGATGAAACCAAACTTTTTGATCACATCATTGAAACGAGTGTTCCAGCTCCGAGATGCTTGCTTAAGTCCATATATGGACCTTTGCAGCTTGCAAACCTTGTGATCAGTATCACTGGATGTGAAACCTAGCGGCTGTTCCATATAGATATCTTCCTCAAGATATCCATTTAGGAATGCCGTTTTCACGTCCATTTGCCATATTTCATAATCGAAATAGGCTGCAACAGGCAAGCAATGTGCGGATGGATTTTAGCATAGCTACTGGGAAAAAGGTATCCTGATAGTCAATGCCTTCGCGTTGACTATAACCTTTTGCCACCAGTCTAGCCTTGAATGTCTCCACATTTCCCATCTGCACCAATCTTTCTCTTTGAAGATCCATTTACACCCAATAGGTACTATACCTTCTGGTGGATCTACCAAGGTCCAGACTTGGTTTGAGTGCATCGAGTCAATTTCTGACTGCATTGCCTCTAAGCCATTTCTCGGAGTCGATATCTGATATCGCCTCGTTGTAGGTTTTGGGATCATCACCATGAGCACCATTACCTACGAGGAACATTTCCTCTACTTCCTCTGAAATAATACCTAAGTATCTTTCAGGGGGATGGGAAAACTCTTTTCCGATCTACGAGGTGGAGGAGGTAGTGTTCTTATTGGCTCAACCTGATTTGGTTCCACTTGGTCCTTAGCTCGTTCCACTTGTGAGACTTTCTCATCAAGCTTGAATCTATTTTCCAATGCCGCTATCTTGAATAAACTATTTTTCAAGAAAGATGGCATGTCGACTCACAATCACATTGTGGTCTTCTGGAATGTAGAAATAGTATCCTAATGACTCTTTAGGATATCCTATGAATCGAGCTCTGAAAGGACCTAAACTCTAACTTGTCCGCTTGTTGTCTTTTGACATGAGCCGGACAACCCCAAATTCTGAGATGACTCAGACTTGGTTTCTTACCGTGCCATATCTCATACGGTGTGGTAGGAACGGTTTTAGAGGAAACCCTATTCAGTAGATAAATTGAAGTTAACAATGAGTGTCCCCAAAGGAAAATCAGGGAGGTCTGTGAAGCTCATCATGGATCGAACCATATCCAATAGAGTCCGATTTCTCCATTCTGAAACCCCGTTGAGTTGAGGTGTTCCTGGTGGAGTCCATTGAGAGACTATGCCATTTTTCCTTAGATAGTCTAGGAATTCCCGGCTAAGGTATTCACCTCCTCGATCTGATCGAAGAACCTTAATGGGTTTTTCCAGTTTGTTTTTCTACTTCATGTCTGAATTCTTTGAACTTTTCAAAAGCTTCAGACTTGTGTCTCATAAGATACACATACCCATACCTAGACAGATCATCGGTAAAGGTAATGAAGTAGACAAAATTGCCTCTAGCCGGCACATCAAATGGGCCGCACACATCAGTATGTACTAGGGCAAGGAGATCTGTGGCCCTCTCCCCATGTCCAACAAAAGGGAGTTTAGTCATTTTGCCTTGAAGACAAGATTCACAAGTTGGATATGACTCAAAAGTCAATGGACTCAATAGCCCATTTTTCTCCAATTTGTTGATCCTATCTTCTGCTATATGACCTAATCTCAGGTGCCATAGATATCTGTCGTTTGGACTATCCCTAGGTCGTTTGGCATTCACGTTTTGCTCGATAGTTAGAAATAGGTACATCAATATGTAGCTGATAAAGACCATTAATAAGGAAACCATTTGCAATTTTATTTCTTTCATAAAGAATGTTACAATGGTCCTTAAAGAAGGTGATCACATAACCTTCTTGTGCTAAGCATGAAACAGAAATCAAATTCCTGCTAGCTGCAGGCACATAATAACAGTCTTTTAAAACTAAGTCTAAACCAGATGGTAATCGAAGAGGGTATGTTCCCACGGCTACTGCAGCAACTCTTGCTCCATTACCGATGCGTAGGATCATGTCTCCATCCCTCAGCCTCCTGCTATCCTCAAGACCCTGCATAGAAGTGCACAGATGAGCACTAGAACCAGAGTCAAGCACCCAACTGGATGCAGAAGAAACCGTAAGGTTAGACTCAATAACGAGCATACCTCCAGAAGGACCTTCCTTCTTGTTCTTCAGGGTGGCCAGGTAAGTAGGGCAGTTCCGCTTCCAATGGCCGTCGCTGTTGCAATGGAAACACTTTCCTTTGACATCGGCCTTTTTCTTCGGCTTCTGCCTTCTTCTTCTTTGATCCTTCCACCTTTTGCTTTTTCACAGACTTCTTTTTCTTTCCATAAGACTTTCTTTTGGAAGAAGTCCGTTCCATAGCAAGAACTGAGCCTTTAGAACCTTTCATAGAAAGCTCAGCGGTAACCAGCATATTCATTAACTTCGGCCAAGGAATTTTGAAGTTTATGCATGTGGTAATTCATGATGAATTGCCCATATGCATCAGTCAAGGATTGCAGAATAATATCGTTCTGCAGGTCCAAGTCCAACTTCACACCGAGCTTCTCAAGCTCTTCCATGTCCTTGATCATTGTCAGACAGTGATCTTGGACTGACTGCCCATCACGCATCTTAGCCTTAAAAAGTCATTTTGTGACTTGATATTTGGCTGCGCGACTCTGTTCACCAAACATCTCCTGCAGGTGAGCCAACATTTGGCGAGCAGTCCCGATATCCTTCATGTTGGCGCTGGAGCTCATCAGACATCGAGCCCAACATGTAATATCTGGCCTTATTATCTTCGTCAATCCATTTTTCCAGAGACGCTCTCTGTTCAACAGATGGACGGGCTGGTAAGGTGGGAGGGTCCTGGTCCAAAACATATGGGTTAACTTCTCAGAACCCAAAATAATTTTGTAGTTCCTGAGCCAATCTTTATAATTGGGTCCAGTCAGTCTATGTGTGTCCAGGATACGTGCCAATGGGTTGGACGCAGACATTTTCCTGTAGAGAGTCAAAGATTCTAGTTAGATACTGTAATTTTGACTTGACCAATTTGTTTAGGATTTTATTTTTAAACAAATTAGCTCCCACTATTTTCTCGGATCCCTACACTCCCTCTGTAGAGATGCGAAAATCTCCACGATTAATGATTTCTAGTGGGTGGTGCGGTCTCACCAACTGACTCATCACCTCACCTAACAGTTATTGGTGATGGGTTAGCCAATGAGTGAACAACTCTTGTTCAATGATTCTCTAATCATGGTGCACCCAAACTTGGTCTCTAATTCATGAATCTCACCGTATCCGAATATTGATCCACTCCTTAGTTAAGTCAGACCCACCATTTGCATAGACTGGGTTCCTAATTGAGTCTCTCACCGTATCCGGAAATATTGAGCCCAACTCATCCTCCAGCCCATAGCATCCAATGCCTAATAGACATGGTTGCATCTTCCCGGTGCAACTGAGCCACTGTATCCAGCCGAGAACAATCAACCCCGGAAAGGGCCCGCACATCTACAATGGTGGAAGACCTCAGACTTAATCTTTTCTTAGGGAGAATTGATTCAGGTCTCATTAAACTAGACTTGGCTTAGTCATAACAATTATGACTAACCTAGTGGCATGGGTTAGCTCGGATTATTGACCACCTCAGATCAGAACTGTGTCAACAGAGATATGGCCAGGTAAGTGAGACCGGTGGAAGGAATATGCCATTAACTCGTACAAGAACGCATTCAGGTCGAGTAGCTTCCAATTAAAAACCAGTCGGTCGTCTATGTGCCAAACTTACCTTAGACACCAAATTGTTGAGCCAGAACCAATTGGGTTAGCCTACAATCCAGACTCTAACCTCTGAGCCTAATTAGGTCTTGCTTGATCGTGACTCGATCTTGACCCAGACTTAATCCTATTAGGCTGGTCAATTTAAGCATTGTTGATCCCATCTAACCAACTCTTGATTCGGTTTGATCAACCGCTTAGACCTAATTGAGCTACCCAAGCCCGAACCCAGTATTATGAATATGTCTTAGATCTGAAATTCTCAATTTTAGACCTAATTAATATTCCATAAACTTAATTCTTAATTAAGTAGGGTTCATAAACAAAATATGCACAATAAATCCTAGGGTTTCAGGATCTAGGGTTTTGCAGAAAGTAAGTTTTGGGTTTCTGATTAAGGACGAACACGCAGCACCCCTACACATCATAAGAACACCCCATCGAATGGAAAGAGAGGGCCTTTAAACCCTTCTTCATTCTTATGACCGGACGGCCAAGAGGAACGCCTTAATCAGGAACATTCAATACTACAAAACAGTATCAGATCTATATCATATATCTCATATATAAAGTAGATCTAATCATGGCATATTTTGCATACATCTCATGTATCATAATCATGCATATTTTTAGATCTAAATTATCTCATAATAATCTAAAAAATTAGATTTAAATTGATCTAATCAAAATAAATTCTAATCTAGACAATTATGTAGAACTATTCTACAACTAGTCTAGACATGCATCAATCATATCTCATATGATATTTAAAAATTAAATAATTTTTATTTGCTATTTTTTAGATGTTATTATAACACTTATAATATCAAAAAATAGTAAATAAAAAGATCTAAAGTATGATTTAATCAGATTAAATCAAAACATGCAAGACTATTCTATAGAACTATTCTATTCTAGAACTAGTCATGCATATCTTCTAATCTTAGATCCAAATCATTTAATTTTAATTTTTTCTGATTTCAGATCTGATCACATCTCATGTGACATCTGAAAATCACTTTATTTTCTAATTAAAATAAATTTAAAATCAGATCTAAACAATTTTAGAACCATGGCTCTGATACCAGTTGAAGGAAAATCCTGATTTCCCGGTCCAGGTTCGTTCAGATCTGATCAGATCAAGAGATATATTTCAAAAAAATTTTCTTTGATCTATATCAGATCTTGATATGTTTTAGATCTAATTCTTATTATTTTAATAAATAAAATAAAATAAGATAAATTAAATCAAATTTAATTTACCTGATTTGGGTAATCCTATTACCCTGTTGATGATCCTGTTTGCAGCGGAAGGTTCTGGATCTAGCCACGCAAGCGCCTGGCCTCTACCGGTATCCACTCAGGCTTGGATCTGGAGATCCTCTTCTTCTCTATCACACCTCCAAAAATTAGATCTGGATCTGATCTGGAGGATCTTCAAAACTCTTTTTGAAGATCAGCAGTCGTCCTTTGCAGCAGTGCAGCCTTCTTGCTTTTGATCGCCTTTCTTTGATCTGGAATCGCACCAACCAAGGTCCAAAACTCTTTTTGGACGTGGAGAGGAGAAGGGAGAAGAAGCTTTGGCATGGAGGAAGGAGGGGAGAGGCAGCCTTGGGGCGTGGGAAATTTTCAATTCTCAATTGAATCTCTTAAATCTGAGTTGGGCGCAGGGTCTTATTTATAGACTAAGCTGTGATCCAACTCCTCTTCTTCCCAACCAATCACAACCCTTTGTGAAATCAGATCTAAATCTGATTGGTGGGAATAGAGACCCCTGGATTCCTCCTTAGAGGGCGCCTAAGACCAGTCAAAGTTGGTTCTTAGGAAGAACTCTAATTGGAATCCAAAAGGGAGATGGAGTCCTTGTCCAACAAGGACTCCTAGGCGCCTCCAACTTGGGCACGCCACCCTGGCGTGCGCCCTCCTCCTTGCCAGGTTCTGGCAGGGGGACAGGCCCCCACCAGCTCTCCAATAGGTGCATGACATGTGGTCAAAAGTCAAAGTGTCAATGGTCAACGTTTGACCAGTCAAAGGTAGACTTTTGACCAAAGTCAAAGAACAAGAAATGGCAGGTGACCAAAAATGGCAGGTAATGTCTTACAAAATAAGACAACCTTTTCTGACTTGGACAACCTCCAGTCAGACCATATGAAGGCCTCTGATTGAGCACAAACTCCTTTGGCTCAGATCAGGACAACTTATTTATGATAGCAAAAGAAGAACGTTAGGTTCAATCGAGTGCTAGCACGATTTCCTTGAACCTAATTGAATCTCATTCAGATCAATTGAACTAGATCAGTTCAATTGATGATCACCAGATTCAAACCCTTGTTTGTGTGACCCAGTTAGGTTCAGTTCTGTATGGTAATGGGATATGTCATGATCTCTATCATCGACATCATCGAAACTCCTTTCGATGGATCAGAACTCTTCTGATTCGAACAGCTAGAATGATCGATCATCTAAATCATTCTAATTGCTCCCAAAATCCACCAGTGACACCTAGCAGTATATGGTGGCAACCCATCAGAGCTGAATGCGAACCTCTTGGTGCAGCTACCTATGTGTGATTAAGTTCTTCTATCTTGAGCCCCGATCAGATTAGGGTTAAGGTAAAACTCGTCAAACCCTAGTCTCTGTCATATGATGTAATCATTCGATTCGAGTCCAATGTGAAAATCTAAATAGAAACTCTTTCTATTATTTCACTCTGCCATGGCCATGGATTTCTGGACTTGATTCTCATGATCATCATAGGGCTGCTCCTCTACCACCGAGGTAGATAGATTCCATCTTGATGCCAATCCAGTTCCTACAATGAACATGCTATAGCCAACATACACCTCAGGGTTCCATATGGCTAGGAGACCGAGTAATGGTGTAGTCAAACTATAACACCCTCAAGGTGAACTGCCGATGCACCTCAGGTCAAAGAACCAGACACACTACTGCAGCATCGAGTCAGTCATTGACGAGAAGGTAGACTCCCTAATGACTACTCGAGGTGGTCACGCTCAGTGCCCTCGTTCTCTAACGAGTACCTGTACTCTCGCTCCGGTGTCTCCACACCGTAGACTCAAGACTCATCTACTAAAGAGAAGCGATTGTACACCAACCTTTCCGGATCAATCACCATCCTCGTGATGATCCTATGGTCGGGAGCAATTTATGAGTTAATAATGATTATTCATGTCTTAAATTTTCAACTCTTGAAAATATGAATTATCATTGCCATTAACTCAAATGATGTATCACAGACACTAAATACACATATGTGATAGAAAATAACCCATTTATTGATTTTAGTCAAAATTATAATTTTGCCCCTAAAAATGTATTACAAGTGTCAGCCAATTTTGGCTTCTAGGGTACATATATCTAACACAGATGTGGCATACGGGTAGTGAGTAGATACCAATCTGATCTAGAAAGAACCACTGAAAGGTTGTTAAAATCATCTTGAAGTATTTAAGAAATACTAAGGATCGGTGGCTTATATATGGTGAATCAGACTTGAAACTAGTGGGATTCATAGACTTCAATTTCTAGTTTGATCATGATGATAGCAAGAGTGTGTCTAGATATATATTCATCCTTAATGATGGGGCCGTCTGTTGAAAGAATTCCAAGCAGCACACTATGACTGATTCAGTTTGTGAGGCAGAGTATGTCACTGCATCAGATGCTGCCAAAGAAGCGGTGTGACCAAGGAAATTCATCATCGAGCTTGGAGTAGCATCCTTCCTTGATGGTCCAATTTTGCTCTATTGTAATAGCTCTAGAGCCATTACTCAGGCGAAAAAACTTAAGGCACACCAGCGGATGAAGCGTATTCTGCATTACTTCTATATGGATCAAGATGATGTCGACCTTTAGAAGATCGACAGAAAGGAGAACCTGACCGACCCACTATTGCGGTGAAGGAGTTCAACAACTTCAAGTCAAAGATAGGTACAAGATACTGCATCGATTGGCTTTAGTCCAAGTGAAAGATTGTTGGAAATATGTTCCAAAGCCAATCGTCAGTCTATTGATGGTTGTGCTACTTATTGTACTTGTATATGAATTATCAAATAAAAAAAGTTATTTTGATATTTTTTATTATAAATTCTATTATCTTCTAATGAACTTCTGTGTTGTGATGAAGTCCTTAAGACTATATAGATTTGATAAAGGTGGATTTATCATTTAGTCCTTAAATTATTCATGACCAAAAGATACGTTGTTATTTAGGATGATAATATTTATCGAGTATAGGTTATTATGTGCCATATAGGTTGGTTGTTGATAGGAATGCGATGTTATCGTGAAGACATCATATTCATCAGTTTAAATTCAACTTTTTTTTTAAATTAAAAGTTATGAAGAGAGTAGTGAGTCAGGTCGAATCCATAGAGAGGCAAAGATTTAATTCTAAAATCTTTGATTTTTTTCTTATAAAAAAGAAAAGAAAATTAAAGTAGAAAATAGATTTATAAATAAAAATAGAATTTAAATTATGCAAAAATAAGCTTAGAACTAAGATCTATTATTTAGATCTAAGCGGCTACTTGCAATTAAAGAGCAATAAGAATAATTAATTTAAAGAGCTAGAATTGAAAAGAGCAATAAAGCTTTCTTTATTAAAATTAAAATTCAAATGCAGAATTTAAATACAAGAAATTAAAGAAAAGAAAAGAGAAAAGAAAACTAGAAGGAGATCACAGATCAGCGTAGGCATGGAGATGGCATAGAAGACTGGCTCTTCTTCTTAGTACTATAGCTTTGGAGCAACCTTCAATCCTGATCTTGACTTTCCTCTCATCAGATCTATGATTTTTAGAGGCCTTGGGTCCTTTTTATAGAGCTAGAAAGGTTGGATATTTTTTTCTTAAGGCAATGTGGGACTAATAGCCTTTATAATCATCAAAATACAAAAAAATCTGAGTAAAATTTGGATTAAAATAGCTTTGATATGAATCTAGTAAGTTTGGTGAAATCTAGCCATTTAATAGGAATTCAACGGTCCAAAAATCATCAAAATCGGATGCATATCGGCCCAGATCAAGTCGAATTAAATTCTAATCATCCGATCGCACGTTGATGGAGGAAATCTTGCCGCATATCATGCATCAGGAGTTTTGATCACCATCGAGAGCATTCTGAATCGTTGGATCTTCATCAGTTGATTTTTTGGCCATCGGATCATGCCAGATCGTTGATAGAATTTGAATCAAACTTGGAATTAACCACCGCCGTCCGATCTTGACCATAATCAACCACAGCCATTCGATCACGCAATTACTATTCCTATGGACCGCATGGACCGGCCGCATAAGCCATGTCCTCGTAATCAAGGAGTGTTAAGATACTGGCATGGCATGCAAGTGAGATGTATGGGTACATCTGCACTGAATGTGACCAACTCCGAAGCTTTTTTTCTGTCAAGATTAGCCCCAAAGGATATGGAGATAAGTGTCCCTTAGATCTGAGATCACCATGGTGACTTGCAAGCAACTCACTGTACATAGGTATCGGACTATCTGAATTTCTAATTCAGTGATGGAAGGCTACTGGGTGCAGTCAACTACTTCGCTTGTGTGAGTCAAGATGGGATTGACCCCCCCAAGTATTGAAGCAAGTGCATCGCTGTATTTCAATTTAGCAAATCCTCAATCAGGATAGTCCATATGATGGATGCTAAATTTTGAAATACATGATGAATGAATTTTACAATTGACAGTAAATCCTAAATCATCCTTTGAGCATCGAGGTCAAGGGGATGAATTGTACGGTACCCATATTCTATAAGTTCATCATTATTGAGTTGCAACTTTTTGACCTATCCAGACATCGGATACCATTACTAGATGGTCACATCGATTGATATAGAAAATTAGTTTCTGTGCTATCAACTTAGGATTTGAACCTATAGGGTCACACATATAAGAAGTTCCTACCTGATCATGAGTCTTGATGATCTAGGACACTGTGGTTAAGAGTCCCACTGGACTGAAACTCTATGATCAAGCATCCCACTGGACTGAGACTTTGAGTCCTACTCATCTAGGACTCACTAATTAGAAGTCTCACTAGTCTGGGACTCTAAGATCATAAGTTCCATTCGTTTGGGATACTAGGTTCTAGAGTCCCACTGGATTTGAACTCTTCAGAAATTTTATGTTGATGGAACTCTATTGCCCGATAACCCATCCGATTTAGATTTAGATATTTTTGAAGGATTAATTAGCAATTCAATTACTGATTAACTCAGTTTGATTGAGCGATGAGGATTTAATCAAGTTCGATTGAATTTGATTCAATTGGGTTTGATCGGATCAGCTCTTGAGATGATCTAATCGCTATGGGAGTTTTGATCCTAATTTGATCAGGACCTGGATCTAATTAATTTTTAATTTGATTAAAATTTTATTGAATTAGGCTAAGCCTAATTTGGTTGGGTTTAACCTAGCCTAATTGGCTCTAGATTAATTGATTTGTTTGAAACCAATTAGGACCAAGTCAAATGAAGTTTGAATTCAAACTCTCCCATGCGCCCACCATTTTTAACTTTTCTACTCTTGTTCCACATCCAAAATTTTTTATATGTAACTTTTCTCTCACCTAGAAGGTTTCTATGCCCCCTCTCTTATCTGCTTTTGACCTGGTCCAAGGGTTGGACTGGTTTAAAGTAAGTTGAGTTTTGAATTCAACTCAGTTTGTTGGAGGTTGGAACCAATCCAACCTTATCTGCTTCCCACATCCTCCCTTTTGTTTGTCAAAAATTTTTTAGAGAAATAAAAATGTGCACATATAGAAGGAGAGTCCTTCTACATGTTAAACATATGGGAGGATGTGTTGGATAAGGATAAGAGGCTCATTTGATTTTTGAAATCAAGTGGGTGGTTAAAACCTCCCAACCACTCAACCCTTATCTTTTTCCATGCAATTTTCCCATGGTATTCACCTCAATAAATTATGAGAATTTTTGTGCATGCATAAGAGGGTGTTAGCATTATGTGGTAAAAATTTAAAAATGATTGGGCATTAGTTTTGGGTAAAAATCTTGGAGTAAAGGTGAGTAGGGTCCTACAGCACTTTACTTTTCCCTCATGCCTCTTTTCTCTTATGATTTTCATCTCTAAGGATACCCAATTTTTAGATATGATCTAAATAGAGTTTATAGATCTAAAAGTCATCTTTCTATAAAAACTTATTTTATAGAAAAAAATCCACACACAGAGGGTGTGATAGAATTTTTAGTGTGTTAGGGTTTTTGGGTCGAGTGAAACCCTAATTTTGGGAATCTGGGTTTGGGTGGAGAGATCAAGTGCTGTGAGCATTGGATCACCACCAAATTTGAAAAACCTCTTCATCATCCTCCAATATTTGTATTTTAATTTTTTAGAGTATCAAAAAAAATTAAGAAGTATACGATCAATTGGATCGATCATGTTCAACCATCGAAGGTCCCGACGAGAAGCTAGCACTCCAGTGGAGCTGGTCGAGATCAGGAGCTGCATGTGGACCATCCATAGAGGTCGGATGAGTGTGCAGCTATAGTATAATACCACAGCTTCTTTTGATGGATTCAGATCATAGAGATCAGCTACCCATGAAAAAGTATCGAGTTTTGAACTCATATCGACCAGTAGATTTGATATGTTGATCGAATGCATTTTATTTTTCTATCACATATCAGCATATTTAGATTCTAAGTAGGGTTTATTTGATATGATCAATGCATGCATAGTATTAATTTTAGATTAATATTTACTTTTGCTGCTATTTTATTCAAAAAAGTTTTGAAAATGCATGCATAAACCCTGTGCAATTTCCTCTAGTGATCTCAAAACCTATGATCAGGCGATATCAGATATCGACTTCGAGAAATGGTTAGAGGCAATGAAGTCAGAGATTGACTCAATGTGCTCGAATCATGTCTGAACCTTGGTAGATCCACCTGAAGGTATAGTACCTATTGGGTGTAAATAAATTTTTTAAGAGAAAGATAGGTGCCGATGGAAATATAGAGATATTTAAAGCAAGGCTCATAGCAAAAGAGTATAGTCAGCGTAAAGGCATTGACTATCAGGATACTTTTTTGCCAGTAGCCATATTCAAAATCATTCGCACATTGCTTGCTGTTGCAGTCTATTTTGATTATGAAATATGGCAGATGGATGTAAAAATGGTATTCTTAAATGGATATCATCAGAAAGATATCTATATAGAATAGCCGCTGGGTTTCACATCCAGTGATACTGATCACAAGATCTGCAAGTTGCAAAGATCCATATATGGACTTAAGCAAGCATCTCGGAGCTGAAATGCTTATTTCAATAATGTGATCAAATTATTTAGATTCATCAAGAATGAAGAGAAGTCCTATGTTTTCAAAAATATCAGTGAGAGCGTTGTTATTTTTCTTGTACTATACGTGGATGACATTCTCCTAATTGGGAATGATATTTTCATATTGACTATAGTCAAAATATGGTTGTCTAAAAATTTTTTCATAAAAGATGATAAGCACCATAAATTTATCAATATAAATATTAATTTATAAATTAATTTATATTTATTTTTAAAAATTAATGATTAATTTATATATATTTTTAAAAATTTAATATTTTTATTAATTAAAAAATTAATTAAAAAATTAATTAAAAATAATAAAAATAAAAAAATAAAATATTATTATTAGTAGAAAGAGCTCATTTTTTTGATCGCAACGAAATAAGTTTGAAGCAAAAGAAAGCTAAAATGGACCAGATATGAATTATTAAAGATAAAAGAAAAAAATTAAAATAAAAAAAAGAAAAATATTTCAGTCAGCTCCACAAGCCAAGTCGATGCGCCATCAAAACCAACTTAACCATAGAAGCCACTAGTCGATTCATAGAATAGTGTAGACCGCTAGCTCAACGATAACCGGTGAATCATGGAGTGATACGTGGAAGACCAAGACCTCTAAGAGGTTTATAGAAAATCTATCACGACTTACGAGGTATTTTGGTCTTTTCATTCGATGAAAGGTGGCACTAATTAGTTATGGTGTGCAGTGTGGCTGGTCCATGTGGTCCATGGGAATAGTAATTACGTGATCATGCGGCTTTGGTTGTTTGCAGTCAAGATCAGACGGCGGTGGTTGGTTTCAGTTTTAATTCAAACTCTAAGCGCCATCTGATGGCAGCACTCACATCTGGCATTGATCCAATGGTCGATCTTCCTTCCAATCATGATCCAATGGCTACTGTTTATTCCTTGTTTGATTTGGTTTCAGGCTTCACCTAGAATTCAATCCGACGGCCAGATTTCCTCCTGATTAATGCAATCAAACGCCCAGAATTTAATCTAACCTAATCTGGGCTGATACACATCCAATTTTGGCATTTTTTGGACCATTTGATCCATATTTGATGGCTAGATTTCACCCAGAGCAATAGAATTCATCTAGGACTCTTTTTAATCCAAATTTCACTCAGATTTCTTCCTATTTTGATGATTAAAACGTCCTTTAGTCCCACTTTGCCTACAGAAAAACTCTCCAGCCTTCCAACACTTATAAATAGGACTCCAGGCCTCCAGAATTCATTATCTTTGATCTAGGAGAAGCCTTGGTATAGGATAGAGCCAAGCTTTGGATTAACGGTTGTTTCGAGGCAACTGAAGTTGAGAGAAAGAGCTGGACTTCTACACCATCTTTCTAACGATGCCGATCCAAGATCAAAGATCAACCTATTTTAATTTTTTTTTCTTTTTAAATTTTATATATTTAAATTATAAACTTTTTAATTAATATAATATTTATTTTTATGCTCTTTAATCTCATGCTCTTTATTTTTATTATAATTTAATTTATACTTTAATTATTACTCTTTATTTTACTGCAAGTAGATGCTAAGATCTAAATAGTAGATCCTAGTACCAAGTTTATTTTTCTACACTGTTTAAATTTTGCTGTTAATTTTTGACTTTAATTTTATTTTTAAAATCTCTCATTTTCTTTCGTAAGATCAAAGATTTCAAATCTAAAATACTACATTTTCTATAGATTCGATCTGACTCACTGCTTTCTACGTATTTTTAATTATTTTAAGAAGTCAGATTAAACTGATAAACATGGTGTCTTAATGACAATATTGCACTCTTATCAAAAGACCTAAGAGAGGCATCCTTTATTCTAGAAATTAAGATATATAGAGATAGACCAAATAGGATGCTGGGTCTCTCACAGAAGATGTACATAAAGGAGGTGCTAAAGAGGTTTAGCATGAAAAACTCCAAGAGATGATTGATGCCCTTTAGACATGGCATTCATCTCTCTAAGAAGATGTGTCCCAACACATCCGAGAAGATTGAACGCATGAGCAAGCTCCCTTATGCTTCAACAATAGGAAGCCTCATGTATGCCATTCTATGTACACGATCTGATATTGCCTATGCTGTGAGTGTCACGAGTAGGTATCAATCAAATCCAGGTGAAGAGCACTGAACTTCTATGAAATGTATCATTAAGTACTTGAGAAGAACTAAGGATATGTTTCTAGTCTTTAGTAATGAAGAACTCTAGGTCTAGGAGTATAAAGACTTGGATTTTATGTTTGATATAGATGATCAAAAGTCGATATCTAAAAGTCTATTTGTGTATAATGATGGTGCTGTCAGCTGAAAGAGTTTCAAGCAGACTGTGATAGTAGATTCCACCATGGAAGCAGAGTACATCGCTGCATCAAAAGCTATAAAGGAGGCATTCTGGTATAAAAAGTTTGCTGTAGAGCTTGAAGTGATGCCATCAGATGCCATCCCTCTGCACTGTGATAACAATAGTGCCATAGTCCTAGCTAAGGAGCTGAGGTCTCACCAAAAATCTAAGCACATCGAGCGGCGATACCACCTCATTCACGATTACCTCAAGAAGGGATATATCGAGGTCAAGAGAGTCAACACTACAGATAATGCGGTTGACCCACTGACAAAGCTATTAAGCTAGTAGAAGATCGAAGCCCACCTTAAGAAGATAGAACTTAGATTTGTAGCCAATTAGCTTTAGGTCAAGTGAGAGTTTGTTAGATGTGTGTCCTAGAAGCCAGATTGGCTATCACTTGTAATACACTTATAAGGATAATTTTATAATTTTGACTATAAATTAATCAATGAGTTATTTTCTATCACAGTGTGTATTTAAAAGTATCTATGATACATCCTTTGAGTTAATGATAATGATAATTCATATTTTCAAGAGTTAAAAATTTAAGACTTTAATTTTCATAATTAACTCATAAACTGCTTCCGACCGTAGGATCATCATGAGGATGGTGATCGATCTGGAAGGTTGGTATACAATCACTTTCTTAGGATAGATGTATCTTGAGTTTATGGTGTGTAGACACCAAAGTGAGAGTACAGACACTCGTTAGAGAATGAGGATATTGAGCGTGACTACCTCGAGTAGTCATAAGAAAGTCTACCTTCTCATCGATGACTGACTTGATACTGCAGTGGTATATCTGATTTTTTGATCTAAGGTGCATTGATAGTTTACCTTGAGGGTGTTATAGTTTGACTACACCATAACTTAGTCTCCTAGTGATTTAGAACCCTGAGGTGTATGTTGGCTATAGCATCTTCATTGTAGGAATTAGATTTCACCAATAGGGGATCTATCTACCTCGGTAGATGAGGAGTAGCCCTATGATAATTATGAGATTGAGTCCATAAGCTCATGGCTACGGTAGAGTGAAGATGATAGAAAGAGTTTCTATTAGGATTTCATATTAAACTTGAATCGAATAATTAATTCATATGATAGACATTGGGTTTGATGAGTTCTCCTTAACCTAATCTTGTCGGAGCTCAAGATAGAAGAATCCAATCACACAGATAACTGTATCGAGAGGTTTACTTTCAGTTTTGATGGATTGCCACCATATATTGCTAGGTGTCACTAAAGGATTTTGGAAGCAATTAGGATGATTTTGATGATCAATCATTCTAATTGTACGAATTACAAAAGTTCTGATCCATCAAAAGATGTTTCAATGATGTCGATGATGGAGATCGTGATATGTCTCATTACCATACAAAATTAAACCTAACTAGGTCACATAAATAAGGATTTGGATTTTGATGTCATCAATTGAGCCAAGTCAGTTCGATTGATTTGACTTAGATTCAATCAGGTTCAAGGTAATCGTGCTAGCACATGATTGAGCCTGACTTTCTCCTTCTAAAATCTTTCTGATTTATCGCAACTGAGTCAAATTTGATTTGACTCATTCTTATATTTAGAATGAAAATATTTTCATCTAATTGGAATAAGTTTAGATCAGATTAATTATAGAAATTAAATCCATTCATAGTCAAATTGGACTAGGCTCAAAAGTTGACCTATTTGAGAGAATTGAGGGTCACCTGATTATATGCTTCTAGAAAATTTTTTAGAAATTATTTTGATCTAATTTTTGGGTATGTGATAGAGAATGAGTTATTCATTGGGTATACCAAATTTTGTAATTTTTAGAGGTATCTAGACTAAGTTATGATATAGTTTGATTTGGATCAAACTCTTGAGGGAAGAGTCCAAGGCGCAGTGGACTCTTACTTATCTACTCATGCTGATACTTTTTTGAATCATTTTTGGTGAAAATACATAGATGAGATCTGATGGTATTTCATGGAGAATATGTTCTAGATTCCTAATGATAAAATAAATAAGTTATTTGATCAAAAGGGACTCTAAGTAGGCATTGGACATAAAAAAACTTTCTCACATCAAAGTGCATTCAATGCAAGAAATAATTTTTCATTCCCAAAGTCTGCCATCCCTAATATCGTACACCCCCTCTATCCTCTCTCTTCTTCTCTTCTACAAGTCTTAAAAGTTAGGTACAAATCTGAGAAGAAGGTCCAAGGTTTTTGGCATAATATTCAGGATCTATGCGATGGTGTTCGTGTGACGAACGGGCTGCCTTCAGAAATAATTTTAAAGGTTCTTCAAATCAGATCCAGATCTAATTTTTAGAGAAAAGGTTCATGAGGAGAAGACATTTAGATCTTGTCTGAATGGATATCGGTAGAGGCCAGGCACATGCGTGGCTCCTTCTAGAACCTCAGGAATCAATAGGATCATTGCAGGATAATTAGATTACCCAATCAGGTACTTTAAATTAAATCTAATTTAATTTTAATTTTTAATTTTTAATATCAGATCACCATGATTAGATCTGAGAACTCTTAGATTTGATCAGATCATTTAAAAAATTTTGGAAAAATCTTCCTCAGATCTAATTAGATTTGCACGATCCTGTGGTGGAAAATAGTATTTTTCCTTCAGTGCTAGTCTATCTGGAATATTGATCCCCGACTCAATATTTTTTCGACTAGGATTATTTAGGATTATGATTTTAGGATTTCAGGTCTTACAGACATGACCCATTCATCTCCCCTAAAACCATTACCCTAATCCATAGTATTCATCATAATCTTAAACATTATAAGATGCAGCAAAAATGATGAAATAATGCCTTTATTTCATTAATAAATGAAAATGTCATTACATGAATTAAAAATTTATAAAGAAAAATACCATCATATTATACATGTGATTGGTTTATAGGGCACTCTTCTTTCATATCTATCCTAAGCCCAGCTTGCTCCTGCTGGATTTGTTGGCTTCTTTCACCTGTTTGAGCCCTGTCCCCTTATGGAGACTCCTTAGAAAGTGCTCTACCTGATTGTCAAGTCCTCCATGTATACCTGCAAAAGACAAAATAATATAGGAGGTTTGCTGTCCACCACCATCCGATTGGACCTCCTACTGCTCTTTTTATTCTTCCATGCTCCCTTGCCTCTGAAGAACTGAACTATCATTGAAGACTATATCTCTACTGATCACAGCCTTCTTCTCCAAGGGATCTCACAATCTATATTCCTTTACTTCCCATGGATAGCCTAGGAGTACCATCTTTTTTGACCTGGCATCCAGCTTGCTTCGTTCACCTACAGTAATGTGCACATAAGCTGTGCAACCAAACACCCTGAGGTGGCCCAACTCTATCTTCTTTTCATACCACTTTTTCTCAGGAATACCTCCATCTAGTTTGGTATGAGGTGACCGATTCACTAGGTAGCATGCTGCATCAACTATATTCTCCCAAAAAGCCTTAAAAAGTCCTGCTTGTAGTCTCATGCATCTCACCTTCTCTAGGGGAGTCCGGTTCATCCTTTCAGCCATCCCATTCTACTGTAGAGTTTTTTTCACTATGAAATGCCTTTAAATACCACATTCCTCATAGAACACATGAAACTCCCTACTGGTAAACTCGCCACTTTTATTAGATCTCAAGCACTTGACACTGCACCCTTGCTCCTTCTCCATCTTGGCTTCCCACAACTTAAACTTGAAGAAAATATCTAACTTTTTCCTCAAGAAATAAATCCATATCTTTCTTGAAAAGTCATCAATCAGCATCAAGAAATACCTGACCCCATTCCTGGCCAAAATAGGTGCTAGTCCCCACACATCTATATGCACAAGCTCCAATGGGGCAACACTCTTAGCATACTGATGGCAAACTGAACCCTCTTTTGTATGCCTATTTGGCATGGCTCATAGACCTCTAAAACTGCACCCTCCATCTCTGAAATCATCCCATGCCTGCTCAGCTCCTGCATCCCTTGGTCTTCCATGTGGCTCCGGTGGTAGTGTCACAATCGATGCAAGTCTTGTTGATCCTATGTTGCTGCTACTATATTAAAATCTCTAGTCACAACTGAACCCTCTAACCTATAAAGATTATTCTCTAGCATTCTACC
Organism: Cocos nucifera; assembly: GCA_006176705.1. Classification (NCBI taxonomy): domain Eukaryota; kingdom Viridiplantae; phylum Streptophyta; class Magnoliopsida; order Arecales; family Arecaceae; genus Cocos; species Cocos nucifera. Next base: position 235,649 of record QRFJ01000694.1, read on the forward strand.
TCTCATCACTACCTTGGCCTCATTGAAGATATTCAGTACTCCATTCCTAGCATGACTGCTAAAGCTGTAGCCATTCTTCTCTAAAAAGCCAAGTGACACTAAATTTTTCTTCAATTCTAGGACATGCTTCACATTCGTAAGAGTCCACACCATCTCATCAAACATCCATACTCGAACTATTCTTATACCGGCTACCTTGCATGGGTGGTCATCTCCTAGTGTCATGCTCCCCTTATTCATCTTGGTGCATGTGGCAAACTAGGATCTATTTGGATTGTAGTAATGTGAATTGGCTGAGTCTAAGGTCCATACCTCTATGCCACTCCTATGATCATCTGACACAATCAGGAGGTCATCCTTCACCTCATGATCAGCCACCATACATAGTGAATTAGATGCTGCCTTTTCACCCTGCTTTTTTTTCCATAGTAGACAATCCTGCATGAAGTGACCAATCTCATTGCACTTGAAGCATTTCATTTTCTTCTTGCCCTTCCAAAACTTTGACCATCCCCTTGACCTATCCCTTTCTTTTTCTCTTCCTGATGTCTCCCCCATGGCCAAGCCTTCCTGGGGAACACCTTCCTTGGTCAACCTCTCCCTTTGCTCGTTGGATCAAAGAACCAAGACAATGTCCTCATACTACAAAATCTTCTTCCCATAGAGTATTATCGTCACCAAAGGATCAAATGATTGGGGCAACGAGCAAAGTAATAGCAATGATTGGTCCTCCCCTTCCAACTTCATCTCAACATTCAACAATTCATTGCTGATATGGTCGAACCTGTAAATATGAACAACTATATCCCTACCTTCTTGCATCCAAAGACTATAGAGCCATTTCTTCAGCATTAATTTATTGCATATTCTTTTCCATGTATAGGATGTGCAATTTCAATCATAAACCCTTTAGGATCATCTCTTCTAGCGGCGAATACAGGGCTATATCAACCAAACAACCCTTGATGGCTGCACATGCCCATTTTTCTATAGAAATCTATTGCCAATCAAAAATCCCATCTAGTTTATACTCCAGTGCCAGATCTAACTCATGCTAAACCACAAGATCTTCTACTCACACCTTTCACTTGGAAAAACTATCTTTCCCGTCAAACTTTTTGAAATCTATATTGATGCTACTTTCTATGGTTGGAATCATACCACTAACACAACACACAAACCAAAACACATATAAAAAGTAGCTTGATAGAGGATTGCTGAAACTTTAGCCTTTGAAGATCATCTTCCTTCTGACTTGATTCCTTTCTTTCCTATAAACCAATAGCTCTAATACCAACTGTTATAAAATATCGGATCGTGTAGGGACACCCAAGATTAATCAGGGATAAGAAAACCTGGAGATCAACAATGTCCTAGATTAAGCAAGAGAAGAAGAAATAAAGAAGAGAGAGTAAAGGCGACTAGGATTCTTGGGAGAAAGAGCAATTTTTTATTCACTGTATATTCCTTGACCTAATTACATTGTATGTATTGTTAGAGTGTGACCTAGAAAATCAATTATTGGCTAACACATTATATTTTTTAGTTTATAAATTTTATACTTCATTTATTAAAATTAATAAAATGGATACTTTTTTTATCCATTCATATGTAACGTGCCTATGAATCATCCAAAGAGTTAATGGACAATAACATACATTCTCAAGAGTTAAGAATTTGAGATATATGTTATTATAGATTAACTCTTAAATGCTTTCGATTGTTGAATCATCACGGAGATGGAGATTGATTCATAAAGATCGGTGCATAGATCATTTTTCTTTATGGATAGATAAGTCTTAAGTTTAAGTATGGTGATACTGAAGCAAAAGTGCAAGTGCTTGTTAGAGACCAACTATATTGAGCATGATCAAAAATAAGAAGTTATTTGGATATCTAATCACTCATCAGTGACTGTCTCGATACTATAGTTGAGTGAGTAGTTCTTTGACTTGCAGTGTCTCGGCTACATATAGTGGGGTTGCTATAGTTTGACAGTACATAAACATGGTCTCTAACCATTCAAGATCTTATGGTGTTCATTGATTATAGCAGGTTCACTATGGGAATAGGTATGCACTTATAGGAGATCTATCGATCTCAATAGGAGAGGAATAGTTCAATACGATCTAAGAGGCTGAGTCTTTAAATATGTGGTCATAGTAGTGTGATAATGAAAAAAAGATTTTATTCAGATTCATGAATAGATTCAAGCAATTATGTCTAGCATATGATGGATGCTTAGGATTTGATGAGTTTTCATAACCTGCATCATGTCAAAATTTTCGATAAAAGAACTCGATCACATGATAACTATACTTAGGGGTTCAGACATTTTTATTTTGCTGGGTTGCCACTACATGTTGCTATGCATCACTAGTAGATTATGAGAACTCATTAGAATTATTTTTGGATCAACAAACCTAATTAGGGTTGAGCTAGAATTATTTCGATCTATCAAAAGAAGTTTTGATGATACTGCGATAGAGATCACGGTATGTCTCACTATCAGATAGAATAAAATCTGAGGGGTCACACACAAAAGGAGCTTGATCTGATCAACGATTTGGATCATAATCAAATTATCAATTGGTTTGGTGGTTCAAAATTAGAAATTGCTAATTTATAAAGGTTATAGTTTTAGTAGCTGCTAATTGTTAGCATGAGGGACTTAATTATAAATATTACAATATAATTCGACTTAAGAAAATTATAGATCAAATCTAAATAAATTTAAATTAAATTAAATTAAATTAGACTTGACTTAATTTAAGGCTAATTGGATTTAATTATTCAAGTTGGACTTAAAGATCAAACCTAATCAGATTGGGTTTGAAAGTCTTTTCAAATTTGATTCAAATTGGATTTGGATTGAATCTAATTGAAAAAGGATGTTTGGTCTATAGGGAACAGTGCGGGATTCTAGGCATGCTTTTCAAAATTTTTTTAATTAAAATTATTATGAAAGTCAATAGATTAATCTAATATTAATCTATGCATGCATGATCAGATCATAAAACCCTATACAAGGATCTAGACATATCATATATGTTATAGAAAATTTGAATGCATATAGATTAGCAAATCAAATTTACCAACCTACTCGTGTTCTAAACTTGATACCTAAGCATAGGTAGACAATCTCCGCTATCTAAAATCACTGAAAAGTAGTTCCTCACATTGTGATATAGTTGCATAGATGTTCGGCCTCTACGAACAGTCCACACTGAGCTTCTGATCCCGATCAGCTCCACTAGAGTGTTAGCTCCTCGCTGAAGCCTTTGATGGTCGATCTTCATCAATTATGATCGATGACCTTCTCCTAATCTCCTGGATACTCCAAATGACCAAAGAATAGACTATAGAGGATGACGAGATGGTGTGGAAGATTTGATGGAGAGACAATGCTCACAATGCTAAAACTCACCACCTGACCCTTGGGTCCAAACCCTACGGCTACTCACACCCGAAAACCTTGGAGTCTCCACTTTCAGGATTTATCTGACACTCAGATCACTTGCCGAAAAGCACTCACACACCCTCTTGAAATATTTTTCACACAAAAATCAAATGCCAATTTCACTTAGATCTTATCTAAGGAAGAAGGCAAAGTGCTGAAAGATTGTTGGAAAACCCTAGCGCACAAAAGACTCCATATGCCCACCTTTTGAACTCTTTCCATGAAAACCTTTTTCACAGGAAGAATGACTCTCTTGTCTGCCTACACCCACTCTTAAAACTATTTTTAAATGGACATCAAGAATTAAGAAAACAAAAGGGTGGCATGTGGGAAAGATAGAGTGGCATAGGAGATTTCTTTCTCTCTCTCTGGACTTTTCTCACCCCTAGACTGATGCGCCCCACTTAGGAATTCCTTCTCATGAGGTCACTCACACTCCCTCATGCATGCCCAAAAAGTATTCCCTTTTGTTGATGACAATCTGATGGGCAAAACACATGGGAGGGGATATGTATGGGGGGTTGAAACAATTTCAACCTCCCACTTGAATTTGAATTCAAATGGAAGTCTATCCACCTCCAACGTCTCATTCAAGTGGGTGACAAGCAGAAGGACTCTCCTTCAGCATGCCCTCATTCAAAAATTGCCAAATAAAAATGTATGATAAAAACATGTGGGGCATGGGAAGTAGATAATGTTGAGAGGTTAGAGTAGTTCCAACCTCCAACCACTTTAGTTAAATTTTAACTAGTCCAACTATTGGACCAGGTCAAAAGAAGAAAGAAGAGGGGTGCAAACATCCTTCTGGGTGTGAGAAATCTCATGCACATTCATAATGTGCGTGGAGAAGGTGTGGGTCAAAGTCAAGGTGGTGCAGGGAGAAGCTTAAATTCAAATTTGAAGTTGTCTAATTAGGTTTTGTCCAAACCATTTGTTCAAACCCAATTAGACTAGAATAAATCCAATCAGATTAGGCTTAATTTAATTTAATTAAATTCTAATTTAATTAAAAATTATTAAGTTTAGGTCCTGATCAAATTAGAATTGAATCTCCCATAGTGATTAGGTCATCTCATAACCTAATTGGGTTAAACATAATCAAATCCAATTCAATCAGATTTGATCAAATCCTTATCGCTTAATTAATTTGAGCTAATCAATAATCTAATTACTAATTAATCCTCTAATAATATTGGAGTTCCAGTCCAGTGGAACTCGAGAAGGCAGAGTTTCAATCTAGTGAGACTCCTGATCATACAGTCCTAGTCCAGTGGAACTCTTGACCACAGAGTCTTAAACCATTAGAACTCCTGATCAGCTATCAGATCAAGTAGAAACTCCTAATGTGTATGACCCTATAGATTCGAACCCTAAGATGATAGCATAGGAACCAATTTCTTATACCAATCGATGTGACCATCTAGTAATGGTATCCGATGTCTGGATAGGTCGAATAGTTGTAATATAACATCCATGAATCTATGGTATATAGTTATAATATAATTCATTTTCTTGATCTCAATGCTTAAAAGATAACCTAGGATTTAATTGTCAATCCTAAAAAAATCATCTATATTGTATTTCAAATTTCAATATCCATCATATGGACTATCCCAATCGAGGTTTTGATAAATTAAAATATAATGATATATTTATTCTAACACTCAGAGGGGTCAATACCATCTTGACTCATGCATCAACTATATAAGTACTAGACTACACCCAATAATCTTTCATCACCGAATTAGAAATTCAGATAGTTCGATACAAAAGTATAGTGAGTAGCTTGCATGTCACCTTGGTGATTTCAGGTCTAAGGGATACCTATATCCATATCTTTCGTGAACAACTCTTGATGATAGAGAGCTTCATAATTGGATCACAATCAGTGAAATATATCCCTATAACCTACATGCCATTCCAGTATCTTCATGCTCCTTAGTTAAGAGAAAACTAACCCATATGGCACGCAATGACCTACACTCGATAAACGTTGTCATCCTAAGTAACAACGTATCATTTGATCGCAATCAGGTTTAAGGACCAAACAACAAATCTCTTTTTGTCAAGTCTAAATAGTCCTAAGGACTTCATCATAAAAGAGTTCATTAAAGAAAATTATAAAATAGTGATGAAAAGCCATAATAATAATTTTATTTATTTATAATTTAAGTATAGTTTATATTCAACTCAACCATTTATAATTTAGATGATTAGCTTTAGGATACAATTTCCAATAACTTTCACTTAGACTAAAGCCATTCAGAGTAGTATTGAATACCCATCTTTCATTTATGGTTGTCGAACTCTTTGATTTTGAGAGCTTTAGTAAATGGATCAATCAGTTCTCCTTTTAGTCAATCTTCTGAAGGTCGACATCACCTTATTCACCAATCTATCATATAAGATGGTAGTGATGCAGAATATGCTTGGTGTACTGATGTGCCTTCGACTCCTTCACTTAAGCTACAGCTCCAATGCTATCATAGTAAAATAGAACTAGACTATCTAAGGAAGGTGCCACTCTTAGCTTGTCAATGAATTTTTGCAGTCACATAGCTTCCTTCATAGGATCGGATGCCATGACATACTCCACATCACAAATAGAATCGACCATAGTGTGCTACTTAGAACTTAGTAGATCGCTCCATCGTTCAGGATAAAATCATAACCTGACATACTCTTACTATCATCATGATCCAACTAGAAACTAGAGTCAGGATATCCCATAAGTTTCAAGTCAATATCTCCATAAATGAGCCACTAGTCCTTAGTATTTCTTAAATACTTCAGGATTGTCTTTACAACCTTCCAATGATTCTCATCTGCATCAGATTGGTATCTACTCGCTACTCCAAGTGAGTATGCCACATCTGATCTCAAGTATGATCTTGTTTAAATAACTCCATTAGCTCTTCATTGCATGCCTCTTAGTTTTTATGAGAAGAATCGGCTTCTAGGTTTGAAGAAAATAGGACTTTAGATTTATAAGTCTCAAGTAAATCATCTATTCTTTTTTTTCTTTTATCTTTCTCATTTAAATTAGAACCAGCATTGATACCAGTTTCGAACTCAGGTTCTTCCATGTGGTTAGTACGGTTGGAAGGAAATAGGACTTCAGATTTATAAGTCTCAAGTAAATCATCTATTCTTTTCTTTCCTTTATCTATCTCATTTAAATTAGAACCAGCATCGATACCAGTTCTGAACTCAGGTTCTTCCATGTGGTTAGTTTTAGTACTAACATATTCCTTAAAATTTTTATTTTGGTTAGCATCAGTACTAGCCTCTCTTACCTGATCTTGGTATGGGTCCTTAAGAATCCTACCACTTTTAAGTTTAGAAATTACTTTGGCATTCTCAAATTGGAGATTCTTAAGTGGGATATTAGATTGATAATTGGGTCCAAGTAGTTGGTAGACATTAGGTGGGCTGTTTATAAGATTTGCAATCAATTGGCTCGATAACTAACCTAATTTTTTTTCTCATGGTAGACTCAGCTAATTATCCTATTTATGCTTCTAGCTTGGTTATAGATTGCTATTGAGTCTAAATTAGTTATTGTAGTTGATTAAATCTATCGTTGGCTAGATTAGTCTATTGAGGAGATGGGTATGATGGCTGGATGGGCTGACTAGGCTAACCATTATTATAGGCATAGTTCTGATATTGGGGCCTATTATGATAATTTTGTACTGGTGGAATTTGGGACTAAGCCTGAGTCTGTTGAGGTATCCAAGAAAAATTAGGATAGTTCCTCCAACCTAAGTTATATGAATTTAAAAAAGGATCATTAACCAGCTCGGAGTAACCTTGCAAAGCTTGGACTTGTTCTTGGATAAAAGATAGAAATTATGCAGCCGTAGGACATTCACTCATATGATGGACTGGGCTAGCACAAATTGAACAAATCTTCTGATAATTAGAAGGTGGTGTGTATTATGTAGGAGATTATTGACCTAAGATTAAAAATTGATCTAATTTCTGAGCAAGAAGGTCCACTTTATTTATCAGATTCAAGTTAATCTTAGAACTAGATTTTGGATCATAGATTCCTACCCACTTTTGGTAAAAAGATAATAAAGCATGGTTAATTGAGTTTTCACTCAAGATTTCAAATAATGCATAGACTTCATCCTCACTCTTGTTCATGCATGCACCTCCACAAGATGCATCTACCATCTATCTATGTTAGTCTTCAAACCCTCATAAAAATGCTTGAACTATTTGCCACTTAGATAAACCATGGTGTAAGCATTTTCTATGAAGTTTCTTAAGTCTTTTCTATGACTCATGAATTTATTTTTTTGGAAGCTGAGCAAATCTAGTGATAGCTCACCTCATGGTATTGGTTCGGCCTATAGGATAATTTTTTTAAAAAAAATCATGTTGTAATTCAACCCAAGTTTGGATTGGTCTTCCTATTGTGCCAAGCTAGTACTTGGCTTTATCTTTTAATGATAAGAGTAATTAGATTAGTCTAAGGGCATCATCAAAAAAATTTTGGATTTTTACCATAGAGAAAATTTTTAAGAACTCATCTAGATGCTCATGAGGATCTTCATTGTTATCCAATAGAAAGATGGGAGCATCTAGATTATAGTCGACTTGATCTTATAGTGGATTGTAAGGATATCAGGTAAGTGGATACAAGTCGATGGATTATAAGTAGAAGAAATAAAATATTTCTCTTTCGACCTAGGTGATTCTCCATGATTTCTAGCTATTTGATTATCAGGTTTAATATAAATCATCCATTCAATTTCATGATTGGGTTCAACTAGGTTAGAAAAAGGAATCTCCTATTGTGCATATACTAGTGCAATCCTAACATGTGGTTTAAATATTTTATTTTTTTAAAATTTTATTATTATTTTATTATTTTTAATTTAATTATTATTTAATTATTTTTATTTTACTTAAATTTTTTATTTGGTTTTATTTTATTTTATTTTATTTTTGGAGGAGAAAAGAAGAAGAAAAAGAGAAGAGTTCTACAAAAGAGATCCTAAGAAGTTCTAGAGCTAAGAAGAGAGAGAAGAATTAATTTTGATTAGATTTAATATTGGTCAGCAATCAAGTTGGACAATCAATCTTGATCAAGGATTATCCTAGATCTAGATAGTTTATAACTATCAAGGTTACCTTCAAGCCCTCCAAGTATAAAATCAGCCATTCAACTAGCCAGGTAAGTATAAGGTCAGTGGGAATCCCTCCATTACTTTTTTTAAACACCAATAATCTTGGTCATGTAAGTTAATAGAATCAATTAAATAACCACCTTCCTTCGAGACATGATCCCTAACCACTTGCCTTAGACACCAGTTAAATTGACTAATCCTAATATGATCAAATTCTTAGAATTTCTTATCCTAATGAGGTCAAGTTCCTAGAGCCGATGTCTAATTGATTTTGAGATTAAAGGCTTAAGTTAATGTAGGATGCTGGTTGATTGTTTATGGGCTAAGAAAGGATGATCAAATTTCAATCTTATCTTAATTATTGGATTGTGCCCTTAAATTGATTTAAGGATGAATATGCACAATCACTTTTAGACAAAAAATTCTATGCAACTAAATTAAATGCATGAAACTAATTGAATTTGAGATGCTTACCTTATCTCCAATAATCATCAAAATAATAATAATAATAATAATAATAATAATAATAATAATAATAATAATAATAATAATATAATGGATACTCTAAGCAATGAAGGATTTTACTCTAGTTATGAAGCTTTTAATTAGGTTTAAGTAGGTATTTTTTAATTAAATTTAAAAATAATATAAATAATAATAAAAAAGAAAGAGATTTAGGGTTTAAGATTGGTCTCACCAAATCGGATTGGGAGCTTCCTCTTTTCCCTAATTTTTTTCTTCTACTTTTTTCTATGAAATAAATAAGAAAAAATTAGTAGGCAATATTTATAAAAAAATAAAAAGATTAAAAATTTTATTTATAATTTTTTACAAAAAATCAAAGAAATAAAAAGAATTAATGCTTGTGCCTTCTCAAGCAATGATGTCAAAAACTTAATGCATTTATCAAAATTATTCTTAATTTAATTATTAAAAAATCAAAAAATTAAGAAAATTAGTATCTATGCCAATCTTCGGTAATGATGTCAAAAACTTGATAAGAGCATTATATTGTCATTAAGACATCATGTTTATTAATTTAATTTTAATTTCTTAAAATGATTAAAAATACATAAATAGTAGTGAGTTAGGTCGAATCCATAGAAAAGGTAGTGCTTTAGTTTTGAAATCTTTGATTTTATAAATTTTTTTTTTGAAAATAGAGTTAAAATCAAAAAATAAAATTTAAAATTATAATAAAAATAAATAATAAAAATTTAAATTATGTAAAAATAATTTTTTGTACTAAGATCTACTACCTAGATCTTAACATCTACTTACAATAAAATTAAATTTGTAATAAAAATAAACTTGAGATAAAAATAAAGTTTTATTAATTTAAAAATTTAGAAATTAAATACATGAAATTAAAAGAATAAGAAAATAAAATAAAAAATAGAAATAATTGATCTTGATCTTGGATCAGCGTTGGCATTGAGATGGTGTAGAAGACTGGCTCTTCCTCTCGATACCATCTGCTTTGAAGTAATCATTAATCCAAAGCTCAGCCTCTATCCTATACCATAGCTTTTCCTTGACCGAAGATAATGGAAACCTTTGTGAGGATTTGTAGTGCTTCCAATCCTTAGGAGGCCATAGGAGGAGTCAGTGTTAGATATATGTGCCCTAGAAGCCAGAATTGGCTGACACTTGTAATACACTTCTAGGGGCAAAATTATAATTTTGACTAATATCAATAAAATGGGTTATTTTCTATCACATATGTGTATTTAGTGTCTATGATACATCATTTGAGTTAATGGTAATGATAATTCATATTTTCAAGAGTTGAAAATTTAAGACATGAATAATCATTATTAACTCATAAAATGCTTCTGATCATAGGATCATCACGAGGATGGTGATTGATCCAGAAGGTTGGTGTATAATCGCTTCTCTTTAGTAGATGAGTCTTGAGACTACAGTGTGGAGATATTGGAGCGAGAGTATAGGTACTCGTTAGAGAACGAGGGCACTGAGCGTGACCACCTCGAGTAGTCATTAGGAAGTCTACCTTCTCGTCGATGACTGACTCGATGCTGCAGTGGTGTGTCTGGTTCTTTGATCCTGAGGTGCATCGGCAGTTCACCTTGAGGGTGTTATAGTTTGACTACACCATTACTCGGTCTCCTAGCCATATGGAACCCTGAGGTGTATGTTGGCTATAGCATGTTCATTGTAGGAACTGGATAGCATCAAGATGGAATCTATCTACCTCGGTGGTAGAGGAGCAGCCCTATGATGATCATGAGAATCAAGTCCAGAAGTCCATGGCCATGGCAGAGTGAAATAATAGAAAGAGTTTCTATTTAGGTTTTCACATTGGACTTGAATCGAATGATTACATCATATGACAGAGACTAGGGTTTGACGAGTTCACCTTAACCCTAATCTGATCGGAGCTCAAGATAGAAGAACTTAATCACACAAGTAGCTGCACCAAGAGGTTCACATTCAGCTCTGATGGGTTGCCACCATATACTACTAGGTGTCACTAATGGATTTTGGGAGCAATTAGAATGATTTAGATGATCGATCATTCTAGCTGTTCGAATCAGAAGAGTTCTGATCCATCGAAAGAAGTTTCGATGATGTCGATGATAGAGATCATGACATATCCCATTACCATACAGAACTGAACCTAACTGGGTCACACAAACAAGGATTTGAATCTGGTGATCATCAATTGAACTGATCTAGTTCAATTGATCTGAATGAGATTCAATTAGGTTCAAGAAAATCGTGCTAGCACTCGATTGAACCTAACGTTCTTCTTTTACTATCATAAATAAGTTGTCCTGACTGAGCCAAAGAAGTTTGTGCTCAATCAGAGGCCTTCATATGGTCTGACTGGAGGTTGTCCAAGTTAGAAAAGGTTGTCTTATTTTGTAGGACATTACTTGCCATTTTTGGTCACCTGTCATTTTTTGTTCTTTGACTTTGGTCAAAAGTCTACCTTTGATTGGTCAAATGTTGACCATTGACACTTTGACTTTTGCCCACGTGTTACGCACTTATTGGAGAGCTGGTGGGGGCCTGTTCCCCTACTAGAACCTGGCAAGAAAGAGGGCGCACGCCAAGCGGAGGCACCTAGGAGTCCCTGTTGGATAGGGACTCCATCTCCTTTTTGGATTCTGATTAGAGTTCTCCTAAGAACCAACTTTGACTGATCTTAGGCATCCTTTGAGGAGGAATCCAGGGGACTCTATTCCCACCAATCAGATTTAGATCTGATTTCACAAAGAGTTGTGATTGGTTGGAAAAAAGAGAAGTTGGATCGCAGATAGTCCATAAATAAGACCCTGCATCCAACTCAGATTGTATGATTGTATGATTGAGGAATTGAAATCTCACGCTCCAATGCTGCCTCTCCCCTCTTCCTCCATGCCAAACCCACCTTCCACTACTTACAGGATCATCAACGGATAATAGGATTATCTACTTCAAGATAAATTAAATTTGATTTAATTTATCTAATTTTATTTTAATTTCTAAAATAATAATAATCAGATTTAGAATATCTTAGATCTGATCTAGATCAAAGAAAAAAAATTTTAAAATATATCTCTTGATCTAATCAGATTTGAACAAATCTGGTCCGAAAAATCAGATTTTTCCTTCAACTGGTATCAGAGCCAAGGTTATAAAAGTATTTAGATCTAATTTTAAATTTATTTTAATTAGAAAATAAGTGATTTTAGATGTCACATGAGATGCGATCAGATCTAAAATTAGAAAAAATTAAAATTAAATAATTTGGATCTAAGATTAGAAAATATGCATGACTAGTTCTAAAATAGAATAGTTCTATAGAATAGTCTTGTATATTTTTAATTTAATTTGATTAAATCATATTTTAGATCAATTTATTTACTATTTTTTGATATTATAATGGTTATAATAATATCTAAAAAATAGTAAATAAAATTATTTAATTTTAAATATCATATGAGATATGATTGATGCATGTCTAGACTAGTTGTAGAATAGTTCTACATAATTATCTAGATTAAAATTTATTTTGATTAGATCAATTTAAATCTAATTTTTTAGATTATTATGAGATAATTTAGATCTAAAAATATGCATGATTCGATACATGAGATGTATGCAAAATATGCCATGATTAGATCTAATTTGTATATGAGATATATGATATAGATCTAAAACTGTTTTGTAGTATTGCATGTTCCTGATTAAGGCGTTCCTCTTGGCCGTCCAGTCATAAGAATGAAGAAGGATTTAAAGACCCTCTTCTTCCATCCGATGGGGTGTTCTTATGACGTGTAGGGGTGCTGCGTGTTCGTCCTTAATCAGAAACCCAAAACTTACTTTCTGCAAAATCCTAGATCCTGAAACCCTAGGATTTATTGTGCATATTTTGTTTATGAACCCTACTTAATTAAAAATTAAGATTATGGAATATTAATTAGATCTAAAATTGAGAATTTCAGATCTAAGACATATTCATAATACTGGGTTCGGGCTTGGGTAGCTCAATTAGGTCTAAGCGGTTGATCAAATCGAATCAAGAGTTGGTTAGAGGGGATCAACAATGCTTAAATTGACCAGCCTAATAGGATTAAGTCTGGGTCAAGATCGAGTCACGATCAAGCAAGACCTAATTAGGCTCAGAGGTTAGAGTCTGGATTGTAGGCTAACCCAATTGGTTCTAACTCAATAATTTGGTGTCTAAGGTAAGTTTGGCACATACGACCGACTGGTTTTTAATTGGAAGCTACTCGACCTGAATGTGTTCTTGTATGAGTTAATGGCATATTCCTTCCACCGATCTCACTTACCTAGCCATATCTGTTGACACAGTTCTGATCTGAGGTGGTCAATAATCTGAGCTAACCCATGCCACTAGGTTAGTCATAATTGTTATGACTATGATAAGTCTAGTTTAATGAGACCTGAATCAATTCTCCATAAGAAAAGATTAAGTCTGAGGTCTTCCACCATTGTAGATGTGCGGGCCCTTCCCGAAGGTTGATTGTTCTCGATTGGATACAGTGGCTCAGTTGCACCGGGAAGATGCAACCATGTCTATTAGGCATTGGATGCTATGGGCTGGAGGATGAGTTGGGCTCAATATTTCGGATACGGTGAGAGACTCAATTAGGAACCCAGTCTATGCAAATGGTGGGTCTGACTTAACTAAGGAGTGGATCAATATTTTGGATACGGTGAGATTCATGAATTAGAGATCAAGTTTGGGTGCACCATGATTAGAGAATCATTGAACAAGAGTTGTTCACTCATTGGCTAATCCCATCACCAATAACTGTTAGGTGAGGTGATGAGTCAGTTGGTGAGACCGCACCACTCACTAAAAATCATTAATCATGGAGATTTTCGCATCTCTACAAAGAGAGTGTAGGGATCTGAGAAAATAGTGGGAGCTAATTTATTTAAAAATAAAATTCTTAAATAAATTGATCAAGTCATAATTACATCATCTAACTAGAATCTTTGACTCTCTATAGAAAATGTCTGCGTCCAACCCATTAGCACGTATCCTAGACACACATAGACTGACCGGACTCAATTATAAAGATTGGCTCAGGAACTATAAAATTATTTTGGGTTTTGAGAAGTTAACCCATGTTTTGGACCAGGATCCTCCCACCTTACCAGCCCGTCCATCTATTGAATAGAGAGCATCTCTGAAAAAATGGATAGACGAAGATAATAAGGCCAGATATTACATGTTGGGCTCGATGTCTGATGAGCTCCAGCGCCAACATGAAGATATCGGACTGCTCGCCAAATGTTGGCTCACCTACAGGAGATGTTTGGTGAACAGAGTCGCGCAGCCAAATATCAAGTCACAAAATGACTTTTTAAGGCTAAGATGCGTGATGGGCAGTCAGTCCAAGATCACTATCTGATAATGATCAAGGACATGGAAGAGCTTGAGAAGCTCGGTGTGAAGTTAGACTTGGACCTACAGAATGATATTATTCTGCAATCCTTGACTGATGCATATGGGCAATTCATCATGAATTACCACATGCATAAACTTCAAAATTCCTTGGCCGAATTAATGAATATGCTGGTTACCACTGAGCTTTCTATGAAAGGTTCTAAAGGCTCAGTTCTTGCTATGGAATAGACTTCTTCCAAAAGAAAGTCTTATGGAAAGAAAAAGAAAGTCTGCGAAAAAGCAGAAGGTGGAAGGAACAAAGAAGAAGGCAGAGCCGAAGAAAAGGTCGATGTCAAAGGAAAGTGTTTCCATTGCAACAGCGACGGCCACTGGAAGCGGAACTGCCTACTTACCTGGCCACCCTGAAGAACAAGAAGGAAGGTCCTTCTGGAGGTATGCTCGTTATTGAGTCTAACCTTATGATTTCTTCTGCATCCAGTTGGGTGCTTGACTCTGGTTCTAGTGCTCATCTGTGCACTTCCATGCAGGGTCTTGAGGATAGCAGGAGGCTGAGGGATGGAGACATGATCCTATGCATCGGTAATGGAGCAAGAGTTGCTGCAGTAGCCGTGGGAACATACCCTCTTCGATTACCATCTGGTTTAGACTTAGTTTTGAAAGACTATTATTATGTGCCTGCAGCTAGCAGAAATTTGATTTCTATTTCATGCTTAGCACTAGAAGGCTATGTGATTACCTTCTTTAAGGACCATTGTAACATTCTTTATGAAAGAAATAAAATTGCAAATGGTTTCCTTATTAATGGTCTTTATCAGCTACATATTGATGTACCTATTCTAACTATCGAGCAAAACGTGAATGCCAAACGACCTAGGGATAGTCCAAACGACAGATATCTATGGCACCTAAGATTAGGTCATATAGCAGAAGATAGGATCAACAAATTGGAGAAAAATGGGCTATTGAGTCCATTGACTTTCAAGTCATATCCAACTTGTGAATCTTGTCTTCAAGGCAAAATGACCAAACTCCCTTTTGTAGGACATGGGGAAAGGGCCACAGATCTCCTTGCCCTAGTACATACTGATGTGTGCGGCCCATTTGATGTGCCGGCTAGAGGCAATTTTGTCTACTTCATTACCTTTATCCGATGATCTATCTAGGTATGGGTATGTGTATCTTATGAGACACAAGTCTGAAGCTTTTGAAAAGTTCAAAGAATTCAGACATGAAGTAGAAAAATAAATTGAAAAACCATTAAGGTTCTTCGATCAGATCGAGGAGGTGAATACCTTAGCCAAAAATTCCTAGACTATCTCAAGGAAAATGGCATAGTCTCTCAATGGACTCCACCAGGAACACCTCAACTCAATGGGGTTTCAGAATGGAGAAATCGGACTCTATTGGATATGGTCCGATCCATGATGAGCTTCACAGACCTCCCTAAATTTTCTTTGGGGACATTCATTGTTAACTTCAATTTATCTACTGAATAGGGTTCCCTCTAAAACCGTTCCTACCACACCGTATGAGATATGGCACGGTAAGAAACCAAGTCTGAGTCATCTCAGAATTTGGGGTTGTCCGGCTCATGTCAAAAGACAACAAGCGGACAAGTTAGAGTTTAGGTCCTTCAGAGCTCGATTCATAGGATATCCTAAAGAGTCATTAGGATACTATTTCTACATTCCAGAAGACCACAATGTGATTGTGAGTCGACATGCCATCTTTCTTGAAAAATAGTTTATTCAAGATAGCGGCATTGGAAAGCAGATCAAGCTTGATGAGAAAGTCTCACAAGTACAACGAGCTAAGGACCAATTGGAACCAAATCAGGTTGAGCCAATAAGAACACTACCTCCTCCACCTCGTAGATCGAAAAGAGTTTTCCATCCCCCTGAAAGATACTTAGGTATTATTTCAGAGGAAGTAGAGAAAATGTTCCTCATAGGTAATGGTGCTCATGGTGATGATCCCAAAACCTACAACGAGGCGATATCAGATATCGACTCCGAGAAATGGCTAGAGGCAATGCAGTCAGAAATTGACTCGATGCACTCAAACCAAGTCTGGACCTTGGTAGATCCACCAGAAGGTATAGTACCTATTGGGTGTAAATGGATCTTCAAGAGAAAGATTGGTGCAGATGGAAATGTGGAGACATTCAAGGCTAGACTAGTGGCAAAAGGTTATAGTCAATGCGAAGGCATTGACTATCAGGATACCTTTTCTCCAGTGGCTATGCTAAAATCCATCCGCACATTGCTTGCCATTGCAGCCTATTTCGATTATGAAATATGGCAAATGGACGTGAAAACGGCGTTCTTGAATGGATATCTTGAGGAAGATATCTATATGGAACAGCCGCTAGGTTTCACATCCAGTGATACTGATCACAAGGTTTGCAAGCTGCAAAGGTCCATATATGGACTTAAGCAAGCATCTCGGAGCTGGAACACTCATTTCAATGATGTGATCAAAATGTTTGGTTTCATCAAAAATGAAGAGGAACCATGTGTTTTCAAAAAGGTCAGTGGGAGCGCTGTTGTCTTCCTCGTATTGTACGTGGATGACATCCTCCTTATTGGGAATGATATTCCCATGATGACAACAGTCAAATTATGGTTGTCCAAGGAATTCTCCATGAAAGACCTAGGTGAAGCATCCTTTATTCTAGGAATTAAGGTCTATAGGGATAGACCGAATAGGATGCTAGGACTTTCACAGAAGATGTACATAGAGAAAGTACTAAAGAGGTTTAGTATGGAAAACTCTAAGAGGGGATTAATACCCTTCAGACATGGTATTCATCTTTCCAAGAAGATGTGCCCTAGCACACCTGAGGAAATAGAACGCATGAGCAAGATCCCTTATGCTTCTGCAATAGGGAGCCTCATGTATGCCATGCTATGTACACGACCTGATATAGCCCATGCTGTGAGTGTCACAAGCAGATATCAGTCAAATCCAGGTGAAGAACACTGGACTTCTGTGAAATGTATCCTTAAGTACTTGAGAAGAACTAAGGATATGATGTTGGTCTTTGGTAATGGAGAACTCCAAGTCCAGGGATACACAGACTCAGGATTTCATGTCCGATATAGATGATCGAAAGTCGACATCTGGAAGTCTGTTTGTGTGCAATGGTGGTGCTGTCAGCTGGAAGAGTTTCCAAGCAAACTGTGATAGCAGATTCCACCATGGAAGCAGAATATATATCGCTGCATCAGAGGCTGCGAAGGAAGCATTCTGGTACAAGAAGTTTGCTGCAGAAATTGGAGTAATGCCATCAGATGCCATTCCTCTATACTGCGACAATAATGGCGCCATAGCCCTTGCTAAGGAGCCGAGGTCTCACCAGAAATCCAAGCACATTGAGCGGCGATACCACCTCATCCGCGATTACCTCGAGAAGGGTTACGTCGAGGTCAAGAGAGTTAACTCCGCAGACAATGTGGCAGACCCACTTACAAAGCCGTTGGGCCAACAGAAGATCGAAGCCCACCTTGAGAAGATGGGACTTAGACTTGTAGCCAATTGGCTTTAGGACAAGTGGGAGATTGTTAGATATATGTGCCCTAGAAGCCAGAATTGGCTGACACTTGTAATACACTTCTAGGGGCAAAATTATAATTTTGACTAAAATCAATAAAATGGGTTATTTTCTATCACATATGTGTATTTAGTGTCTGTGATACATCCTTTGAGTTAATGGTAATGATAATTCATATTTTCAAGAGTTGAAAATTTAAGACATGAATAAATCATTATTAACTCATAAAATGCTTCCGACCATAGGATCATCACGAGGATGGTGATTGATCCAGAAGGTTGGTGTACAATCGCTTCTCTTTAGTAGATGAGTCTTGAGTCTACGGTGTGGAGACACCAGGAGCGAGAGTACAGGTACTCGTTAGAGAATGAGGGCACTGAGCGTGACCACCTCGAGTAGTCATTAGGAAGTCTACCTTCTCGTCAATGACTGACTCGATGCTGCAGTAGTGTGTCTGGTTCTTTGACCTGAGGTGCATCGGTAGTTCACCTTGAGGGTGTTATAGTTTGACTACACCATTACTCGGTCTCCTAGCCATATGGAATCCTGAGGTGTATGTTGGCTATAGCATGTTCATTGTAGGAACTGGATTGCATCAAGATGGAATCTATCTACCTCGGTGGTAGAGGAGCAGCCCTATGATGATCATGAGAATCAAGTCCAGAAGTCCATGGCCATGGCAGAGTGAAATAATAGAAAGAGTTTCTATTTAGATTTTCACATTGGACTTGAATCGAATGATTACATCATATGACAGAGACTAGGGTTTGACGAGTTCACCTTAACCCTAATCTGATCGGGGCTCAAGATAGAAGAACTTAATCACACAGGTAGCTGCACCAAGAGGTTCACATTCAGCTCTGATGGGTTGCCACCATATACTGCTAGGTGTCACTGGTGGATTTTGGGAGCAATTAGAATGATTTAGATGATCGATCATTCTAGCTGTTCGAATCAGAAGAGTTCTGATCCATCGAAAGGAGTTTCGATGATGTCGATGATAGAGATCATGACATATCCCATTACCATACAGAACTGAACCTAACTGGGTCACACAAACAAGGGTTTGAATCTGGTGATCATCAATTGAACTGATCTAGTTCAATTGATCTGAATGAGATTCAATTAGGTTCAAGGAAATCGTGCTAGCACTCGATTGAACCTAACGTTCTTCTTTTGCTATCATAAATAAGTTGTCCTGACTGAGCCAAAGGAGTTTGTGCTCAATCAGAGGCCTTCATATGGTCTGACTGGAGGTTGTCCAAGTCAGAAAAGGTTGTCTTATTTTGTAAGACATTACCTGCCATTTTTGGTCACCTGCCATTTCTCGTTCTTTGACTTTGGTCAAAAGTCTACCTTTGACTGGTCAAATGTTGACCATTGACACTTTGACTTCTATCCATGTGTCACGCACCTATTGGAGAGCTGGTGGGGGCCTGTCCCCTGCCAGAACCTGGCAAGGAAGAGGGCACATGCCACCCTTGGCGTGTGCCCAAGTTGGAGGCGCCCAGGAGTCCCTATTGGATAGGGACTCCATCTCCTTTTTGGATTCCGATTAGAGTTCTCCTAAGAACCAACTTTGACTGGTCTTAGGCACCCTCTAAGGAGGAATCCAGGGGATTCTATTCCCATCAATCAGATTTAGATTTGATTTCATAAAGAGTTATGATTGGTTGGAAAAAAGAGAAGTTGGATCATAGATAGTTTATAAATAAGACCCTATGCCCAACTCAGATTGTATGATTGTATGATTGAAGAATTAAAATTCCACACCCCAAGGCTGCCTCTCCCCTCTTCCTCCATGCTAAACCCACCTTCCGCTGCTTATAGGATCATCAACGGGTAATAGGATTACCCACTTCATGGTAAATTAAATCTGATTTAATTTATCTAATTTTATTTTAATTTCTAAAATAATAATAATTAGATCTGAAACATCTTAGATCTGATTTAGATCAAAGAAATTTTTTTTAAAAATATATCTCTTGATCTGATCAGATCTGAACGAATCTGGTACGAAAAATCAGGTTTTCCCTTCAGTCAGGGGGTTGGCTTCGAGGATTTCTGGGGCTTGGTTGGTGCTTCGAAGATCTGAGATATAAGGTGAAGCAAGAAACCAAAGCCAAAAAATCAAGACTGTAGAAAGAAGATTTTCTATAGGTTAGTCAGCTCAGTCCAAAATTGAGTTGGCTAAGTCTCCGAGCATAGGCAAAATAGAGAGCTGTGCATTTGGGACTACTGGCATGGCACAGGACTAGGCCAGCTCAGTTTCAGACTGAGCCGATCTAGTGAAATTTAGCCAGCTTAGTGCTGAAACTGAGCAGGCTTAGTGCGTGAGCAGAGTTATGCGAGAGTCTATTTTGAGCTAGGGTCTGGGTTGATCCTAGGGATCTTAAGACCTAGTTTGAGAGGTCTTAAGGGGGCTAACTCATGTATGAGTCAGATCTAGATCCAGAGGATGAGAGTATGGAAGATATGGGTATACATGAGCTCGATTAGTGCTTTCATGTATTGGATTAGCCAGAAGAATTTTTAGTCGGGCCTAATGGCTATGTATAAATACATAGATTGTATTAGGGTTTTCAAGGTTAAAATCAATACAGATCTTTTCTTTCTCAACTCTCTTCTTCTCTTCTCTCTAGAGTTGCCATCCTAGGATTCTTGAAGAAGCCCTAGAGAAGGGGGCATCTCCCTTAAGCCCAAGGAGAGAGGCATCCCATCATAGATCCAGGTGGAGGATCGGTGGTTTGCTACCCATAAAGAACATCATAGGTTCCTTCATGTCCATGCTAAAGATCAAGGGCTTCCACAACATGATATTAGGGCTTGTGATGCTAAGGATGATTGGCGTTTGAGCGATATCATGGAACATCAATTGGTATCAGGGAGAGGTGATGCTAGTTGGTGTGCCAACATTTGGTATCAGAGCTAGGTGATGCCTGGAACATTGTGTGCTTACATTTGGTATTAGAGCTAGGTGATGCCTGGAATGTTGTGTGCTTACATATGGTATCAAAGCTAGATTTCAAAGTCTGATGGTCCATGCAAGGGAAGAAGAAGTTGTACAAGGTGAAATTAGAAATCTACACAAGGATTTCATGGTATGTCTCAAGTCTACCTTATTATTGTTGTGGTTTAGCCAACCAGGAGCAGCAAGTTGAAAGTGGAGGTTGAGAGGATTAACGGAAAGAGATTTTTCTAGGGTGAAAGGATTTGGTGCATGATTTGCTGATCAATCTTGGTAGAAAGGCCGAGGTGTATGATGGTTATGTGATAGGTAGGGAGCACTGGAATACTGCAGTAGCATTTTTCTAGAGATGCAGGACTGAGAGAGGCTTGGCGATGTAGTAGCCGAGGGAGGTATCTCGATAGAGAGCATCAAAGTTGTCTAGGAAGATAGGCAGTGTAGGGCTTTTGAAGAGAGATTTTTTAAGAGGTAATGATCAAAGAAAGACTAAAGAAGTGACTATACGTCCTTCGGTGTCTAGAAGGTGGGGAAGTAATCGAAGATGTATTCAGCGGTTCGATCAGAGCATGAATTTATAGAGCCTTGGGAGTGATGGAGATGGATGATCCAAGGAGATCCAGCAGGTTAGGATTGGACGACTATAGAGTGGGGCAGAGACGAGTCAGGGAGCATTGGAGTGATGCAAGAGTGCTACCCTGGAGGCACAGGGATTGAGAGAGGCTCGATAGTGCAACAGTCGAGGAGTGTATCTCAATAGAGAGTGCTAGTGGTATCTCAGGAAGATCTAATGTACGTCTCAGAGAGAGCCAAGAGGTCTCAGAGAGTGCCAGAAGATCTCTAGCAGTTGAAAGTATCACGGATCATGTTTCTTCTGTAAGAGCATAAGGGAGAGTCACGATTCAGGTGGAGGATGGTTCTCCAAGTGCAACTAAAGCGATGGCTGGTGTAGGGGCAGAAGAGAAGGACTAGGATGAAATTTTTTAGGGTTCAGTCACTGGATTCAGAAGAGTTGGATGAGCTCTTGGATTTTGAAGGTGCTCACGAGTTGCAGAGGTATCCAAGATGGCTTTCAAGGGATTTGTGGAGTGCGGAGGGTTTGAAGGGACAGCGATGGTGTTCGAGGTGTAGCAGCAGACTCAGCAGTGCAATATTGGATGGTTGGCCTTGATGGACTCAATGATAGAGTCAGCTTTTACGGCATCAGATGGACTTTTGATATAGGTGGAGCTCTGTAGTGGTGGCTTCACAAGTGGAGAGAAAATTTGGCATGAGTTTAGAGCACCGGTGATGCACAGTTCTAGATAGAGCGGTGCATGCAGGTGGATAGATGTAGCTCTGAGGAGATCATATCGATGGTACAGCATGTGTTGGTGCAAAAATACTGTAGGTCCTTTAGGAAAGTTCAGAGAAAGTGATGCAGCTACTAAGTAGAAGGGATCCTATAATTCCAAAGTGGTGCCAAAAAGAAAGCACAGATCTTCAGCGGTGGAGGCAATCATCCCAAAGGCCTTAAGGGTGCACAATAGCTGAAGAGAATTGGCAGAGGTGATGTTTGCACAAGTGCTATCGAGTACGCAGGGATAGCGAGATTGTGCAGGAGGTCATTGCCGAGAGATTTGCCAAGGCTTAGGGCACCATGGTGGAGATTATGAGGATTTATGGTGCTCCCAAGGCTTAGAAGGCCATGGAAAGAGTCAGGGGGTTGGCTCCACCATGGTGCCCTAAGCCTTGGCAAATCTCGGATTTATGGTGCTCCCAAGACTTAGAAGGCCACGGAAGGAGTCAGGGGGTTGGCTCCAGGGATTTTAGGGGCTTGGTTGGTGCTTCGGAGATCTGAGACACAAGGTGAAGCAAAGAACCAAAGCCGAAGAATCAAGGCTGTAGAAAGAATATTTTCTGTAGGTTAGCCGGCTTAGTTCAAAACTGGGTCGGCTAAGTCTCAAAGGATAGGCAAAATAGAGAGCTATGCATTCGGGACTGCTGGCATGGCATAGGACTGGGCTAGCTTAGTGTTAGACTGAGTCGACCCAGTGGAACTTAGTCGGTTTAGTGCACGGGCAGAGTTACGCGAGGGTCTATTTTGGGCTAGGGTCTGGGTTGATCCTAGGGATCTTAAGGACTGGTTTGAGAGGTCTTAAGGGAGCTAACTCATGTATGGATCGGGTCTAGATCCAGAGGATGAGAGCATGGGAGACATGGGTGTATATGGGCTCGGTTAGTGCTTTCATGTATTGGGTTAGCTAGGAGAGTTTTTGGTCAGGCCTAATGGCCATGTATAAATACATAGGTTGTATAAGGATTTTCAAGATTGAAATCAATATAGATCTTTTCTTTCTCAACTCTCTTCTTCTCTTTTCTCTAGAGTTGCCGCCTTAGGGTTCTTGAAAAAGCCTTAGAGAAGGGGGGCGTCTCCCTCAAGCCCAAGGAGGGAGGTGCCCCATCACAGATCCAGATGGAGGATTGATGGTTTGCTGCCCATAGAGAACATCACAGATTTCTTTAGGTCCATGCTAAAGATCAGAAGCTTCCGCAACATGATATCGAAGCTTGTGATGTCAAGGATGATTGACGTTCGAGCGATATCATGGGTCTATAATTTGGTATCAGAGCTAGATAATGCCTGGAATGTTGTGGACAATAATAACCTTTGCCTAGAGTCTTATTTATAGAGTGGAGGGTGGCTAGCATGAAGAATCTGAGTGAAAATAGGATTGAAATACTTGAAATCGAGTGAAATAGGCTTTGTCTTATTTTTGAAATTTGCTGGCCGTCAGATGATGATCGAATGTTTTGAAAATCACTAAAATTTACTATTTTAATACCTAGATCAAATCGAATTTGATATTGGCTGTCCGATCATGCTTGATGGAGTTCTTCTGGCTGGTAGATGGCACTCTAGGTGATTTGAATTAGCTTAGGGACATTTGTTAGCCATTTGATCATGTTTTGGAGTGCTCAGGACTGTCGGATGGTGCGAAATAGAGAGATGGTTTCCTTAATCAAATTGGAATAAAGCTAAACCATTAGATCTAGACTGGTTATGAGCATAGCCATTCGATCATGCATCTCCTATGCTGGTGGACTGCATGGACTAGGTTTTGTAAAGACCGCGATCAATCGGAGTGTGCCATGCTAGCTAAAATTATTGTTTTGTCCCATGTGCCGCATATTTTCATGGTGAACCTGTTAAGGGTCCATAATGGACCAAACACTATAGCGGTCCATCGTGGACCACAAGATTTTTGACGTCATTCTGACATCAACTAGGGGAGGGAACTAGGCTGTGCTGGGCCGGCTTGTGGGTGTGGGCTAGATTGGCGGACTGCAGCGGGCGAGCAAGGCTGGCTTTGTGGGCCAACCAGTTTTTCTTTAATTTTTTTATTTCTTATTTCTTTGAGTCTTCATATAGGATCCGTTTTAACTTCGATTTGCTCCAAATTTATTTCATTTTGACTAGAAAAATGAGTTCTTTTCATTTATAATCATATTTCTTAAAATAAATTAATAAAAATATTAATTATTAAATATAAAAATAAATTAAATTATAAATTAATTTTTTTATTGGTGCATTTATGGCACTTATCAGTTTTGCATGGGTTTTCTATTTGGGTTTGGAGATTTTTTTTAGCTTGGAGCTTGACCCTATTGTATATATATATATGAAAAATAGGTCAAGGATAAAATAATGTTGAATTCATTACAATAAAGCTCTTTTCACTATGGAAACTCTTGTTCTCTCATTCTCTTGAATTCATTAATCGTGCTTTCACGTTAATTCTAGGAGAGTTCTTTTCTTATTGTTGTCTAATCACCAGTGGTCATGCCAGTCCGTAAAAGGGTCTTATACCTAATAATTGGTATCAGAGTGGTATTGCATGAAAGAAAGAAAGACATATAAGGTTTCTGCATCCAGGATATGTTACACTAGGTTTCACTATAAATCTTCTTGTCTTCTTCATGGTTATCTCTAGATTGAGGTGGAGAGTTGTTATACGAAGGAGAGGCGATGCAGAAGGTTGGAAAGAGGATCTAGAGCATATAGATCTTCTTTGAAGGATAGTTTTTGTTGGGGATAAATCTGCTTCTATCGAAGTTCGACTGGATGCTTGATCTCGAAAGGATCCCACCTGGCAGCAGCCTCTATGGTTAAACCTCGGGCCTCCTCCAATGGTCGAACTCCTTCCAGACTTTTCTTTCAACTAGATTCCTCCAGTAGTTGAACTCCTCTCAAACTTCTCCTTCAGCCAGACTCCTCCAATAGTCGGACTCCTTCCAAACTTCTTCTTCAGCTAGACTCCTCCAATGGTCGAACTCCTTCCAGACTTCTCCTTCAGACGGACTCCTCCAAATAGCTAAACTCCCTCTGAACTCCATCCAGCAACCCCAGAGGATCTCGATACTTATCCTCGATATAGTCAAAAGAATCATCAATCTCTCCCATCTGAGCTTCAACCGTTGGACCCCAATGGACTCGCACAATGCAACAATAGACACTATCCCCCATAACAAACTCCATGCCCTAAATGATCTACTACTGGATGATTATGGCTATCACTATCAGTTTGTTATAGGCTCCATCCATATAAGGGACCCTCTAGATATACTTTCAAAGAAGAAAAGAAAAGCTCTCCTTCTCTTTCTCAAAACTTTACTAGAATCTCTCTACGTATTTTATTTCTATTGGCCGAAAGAGCTGATTTAATCATCGAAGGATCTTGTTGGAGCCACAACCCTAGACTCCAGATGAGACTTGTTTTGCAGGTTTCGACGGCGACCTCGTCCTCTCTAAATCCAGCTTCGACTCCGACGATGACCAGATTTTGCGCCAACTATTTTATTGGTGTGAGATTGAAGAAGGGTGTTAGGATTTTGCTCTTGACTTGATTATAGTCATGGGATCAAGCAGATTCAAAGTAGATTTTCAGAAGTTTGATGACAAGAAAAACTTTATCATATGGCAACAAAGGATAAAGGACTTATTGGTTCAACAGAGGATCTACAAGATCTTGGTAAGAGAAAGATCAAAAAAGATTAGTGTTGAAGACTAAAAAGAGTTAGAGGAGATTGCCTTTAGTATAATTAGAATATACTTGGTCGATCAAGTATTGCCTGAGATTTGTACAGAGACCACGATAAAGGGGCTCTGTATGAGATTGGTGAACAGTTACATGGGGAAGAACATGACCAATAAGCTATGGTTGAAGAAGAACATGACCAATAAGCTATGGTTGAAGAAGCAGCTTTATAGTCTGAGGATACTCAAAGATGGAGATCTTGTTGCAAATATCTAGAAGTTCAATTAGGTATGTTCTGAGGTGATGAGCTTGGATGTGAAGATAGGCGAGGATTGGGCATTGTTGCTACTTTGTTCTCTCCCAGGTTCTTATGATGGTCTCATATCAACTTTAGTTTATGGGAAGGAGATCCTAAATTATAAAGAGATTGTTGGTGTGCTCAGATTAACTGAGCATAGAAAAAAGATCTGCAAGCAAGATCTTAAGTTTGAGATTTTGGTTGTAAATGAAAGACAGAAAAGATCAATGAAGAGCACAAAGAAAAATCCAAGGGTAGGTCAAAATCTCAAGATCAGAAGAAGATATTGAAATGTTATAAATATCATCAGCTTGGACACCTAAGGAAAAATTATCCCCTTTTGAAGTCAGAAAAAGGAAAGGCCAAAGTGATGATACAGTTTTGGTAAGCAGTGGAGAAGATCAGCTAGTTGTATCGGATGGATCCATAGGGTGTGATACTACGTGGACATTGCATTCAACATGCTCAATCTACTATACTTCTCATTGAAAATGGTTTGCTACCTACCAGAAGATTGATGGTAAAAGTGTCAGCTTTGAAGATGATCATCCATGCAAAGTAGCTGGTTTTGGTACTATTATGATTAGGATGTACAGCAGGATATTCGTATATTATCAAATATTAGGTATATACCAGAGCTAAAAAAAAATCTAATTTCTTTGGGCTACTTGGAGAAACAAGGTTATGCTTTTAGTAACTAGACTAGAAGTGGATGCTTAAAAATTTTCAGG
This sequence comes from Cocos nucifera, assembly GCA_006176705.1. Taxonomy (NCBI): domain Eukaryota; kingdom Viridiplantae; phylum Streptophyta; class Magnoliopsida; order Arecales; family Arecaceae; genus Cocos; species Cocos nucifera. The sequence goes on from QRFJ01000694.1 coordinate 262,705, forward strand.
AGAGCTTTGATGGTGATGAGAGGTAGAAGACTGAGCAATAATTTTTATAGAATGGTCAGTTATAAATGATAGTATAGAGGTGCTAGCAGCAATACAGGAGGAGTAGCTTCTATATCAGCTGTGGTACTATCGGATTGGTCATATGAGTGATCGAGGGCTCACAAAACTTAGTAGAGGAGGGATGATGTCAGCCCTAAAGAAGGAGGCCACTAATTTATGTGAGCTATACATTTTTGGCAAGCAGCATAGGATGAAGTTTGCCACCAATTTCGAGCGCAATGATGGAGTGTTGGACTTAGTGTACTCGAATGTGTGGGGATTGGCTCCTTTATTAGCTACAGGCATGGCAAGGTATTTTGTCATCTCTATTGATGATTATTCAAAAAAGATGAGGATATATCTAATTGGAGAAAAGTCAGAGGTGTTTGCCTAGTTTAGAGCCTAGAGAGCTGAGGTAGAGGAGTCAGGGAGACAAGTGAAGTGTGTAAGATCGAATAATGGAGAAGAGCATACAAGCCTAGAGTTTAGGAGGTACCGATGCTTATTGTTTAGAGTAATAAATAAAAATTAAACCTAACTTACTATGGGTTAGAATAGTAGGAAGTTGGATGTCGATTTTCTTGAGGATCGAGGGTAGTTAATTAAAAAAAATAAAGAAGATTATTTGATTGGTTTTGAAATTCTTAAAATAGTAGAAAATTAAAAAATAGTAGAAAAGTAGCTTTTAATAAATTAATCAGGAAGAGAAAATTATCTCAGATTTTAGTTCCATCTTTAGTATTCAAGTTTATAATTGATCATGCAATCTTTTTATTATGGACATGAAATCTTATATTTATTTCTTTGACCTAGTTCTAATATAACCTATTCTACTAAGCATGGACTATATCTAACATGATTATGATTCATTTTACAGATATAGATTTTTTAGATCATGCAATCAAAGAACATAAAATATTAATTTAATAAATCTTATAATTTATTCTGACTTGAGTATAGACCGTATCTTTCCATGATTATGTCCTGCCTTTTTAGTTATAAATTGTAAGAAATTTGAAATTAAAGCATAAATAATATTGGCATGTGGAATATAGATAAAGAAATTTTATTGCTCAATGAAAAGAAAACAAGGTTTAATTACAAACTTTCATACTGAAGACTTTCCCTACTTCTCAGAGACACAAGATCCTTAGCCATGCATGCTTGAAAATTCCTCCACTATTGTCATCTTCAAGCTTCTTGGATGGAAGAAAAATAAAAGAAAAAGGAAGAAAAAGAGAAAAGAGAAGAAGAATTGTTTGTTGTTGCTCCCAAGACCTCCCCCTCCTTTTGGCATGAACATGGCTTAAATAGAGGAGAAAATCAAGAGTTCTATGGTCTTTTTTGGAGTCCAATTCTAGTTTGGCTCAAATTATTTGAACCTATTGAAATCCTAGCTATTAGATGGCTTCTAGAGTTGATTTCGACTGTTGGATCGCTTCAAAAGGCCACTAGGAATCCTATTTAAAGGTGGAAATTATCTCCTCCATCCAATCTCAATCGGCTGTGCTATCAAGCACAAGATCGCCCAAAATCCCCTCCACCTCGTCGTGCACCACAATTGATTTTCTTGGACCCTTTAAGGATTTAGGTCTATTGAGTTGGTTGCTAGTCCACCATGGACCAGACAGTTGGCTGGCATCTTCCTGACGTCATGGTGAAGGGGGGAGTGGCTGCTGGGCTGCGGCATTTGTGCACTGGGCTCTAGCTAATCGAGCTGCGGCTAGTTCTTACTAGACTGGTCAGTTGAGCTGGCTGGTTCAGTTGATTAATATTTTTTTATTTGCTCATTAAAACTTGCGGCTCTCATTTAAATTTTAATTTAGCTATGATTTGAGTCAAATTTATATTGTTGAAACATATAAATCGAGCTCTTCATATTGGTGGGCTTCTTTCCTATAAAATATAAATAAAAATATCAATTCTATTAGATGAATATTAAATTAATATATATTTTAATATTTTTATTTATTAATTTATGAAAATTATTACACCTCCCAACTTGAGTTTTACTCTTCCTCAAGTAAAAAGAGAAAAATTAAAAGTATGTACTGACTTGATAAGATGTGAATGTTTTTTCATGCCATCTTAAAATCAGTTGATACCTGATCAGAGATTTAATAAATACATCATTGGATTATGAATTTCATCCCAAGTAGTGGTTAAGTGAAGAACATAAAATTTTAGAGCTTTTCTTTGATCAATTCTCCGCATTTATTCTTTAAATCCTCTATCTTTAATATCGATTAGAATTTTTTTAAAAAAATTTGTAGCTAGTGCAATATTTTAACCTCTTAAGCTTTCTATCTGATCCTTGTAGCGAGCTTTGGACCAATAACTTCCAAATCAATTGACTTTAAGGCATTAGATATAGAACACCTCTCGAACTTACTGACTCAAGTTAAATAAGCTACAGGTTAAAACTAACTATATAACAAGCTTCTTCACATTGTCCATTTTTTGATGCAAATAATATTGCTTACTTAGGCAATGGGACCTGATTACTTAGTGGAAATCAATGTTTAGAACTTTCTTTTTTATTTCTTTTCTTTTTTCTATTTTTATTATTTTTTCAACTTTTTTCTTCTTTTTTTATATCCATACCCACATAAAATAGACTCTTTATTGAATATAGGTTGGAATAAAGTTTTAGAATTACTCAAAAAATTATTTTGTTTTAGACCTGACCATTTATTGGGTATCCTTAATAATTGAGTCCTTAGTATTTCAAAAATTCTCTAGACCATTAATCAATCATCGATTAAAATGCCTGAAAAATTTTAAATCAACATGAAATCAAGTACATAAGACTAATTATTACCATACTTGAGGACTTAAAAATTTTTATTTATCCTTTCTCGACAATGGTGTCAAAAATTTGATGCTTAGAATTTCAAAAATTCTCTAGATCATTAATCAATCATCGATTAAAATGCCTAAAAAACTTTAAATTAGGATGAAATCAGGTATATAAGACTAATTATTAACATACTTAAGGACTTAAAAATTTTTATTTATCCTTACAAAATTTTGATGCTTAGTATTTCAAAAATTTTCTAGATCATTAATCAATCATCGATTAAAATATCCAAAAAACTTTAAATTAGAATAAAATTAGGTATATAAGACTAATTATTACCACAATTGAGGACTTAAAAATTTTTTATTTATCCTTCCTCCCAACTTAATTTTCATTATCCTCAATGGAGGAAAAAAAATTAGAGTATGATAAATGATAAGAAATAACAAGGAATGAGTTTATCTAATTTATTTCTAGTCTCGGCTTGGTCTCGGTTTTAATTATTCTTCATTTAGCATGGGTTTGTAGTTCTCCTCCCAACTTAATCTTGAAAAAAAGATAAACTAAAAATTTAAAAAAATTATTAAATGCAAAAATCTGAGTTGCCTCCCAGTAAGTGCTAAGTTTAACATCTTTAGTTAGACTTTTCCAAAAGTTAATCAAAGTATATAGGTTCATAAAGAATGATGACTTTTTCATTAGGTTTAGTTGGTAGTTCCAAGAATGTTTTTAGTCATTGTCCATTAACTTTAAAAATAACACCATTACTTAGATTTTCTATTTCTATGGCTCCATGTGAGAAGACTTTCTTGACAAAATATGGTCCAACCATCTAGATCTTAATTTTCCTAGAAATAGGAGTAGCCTAGAATTATATAAAAGAATTTTCTGTCTAGGTGTGAAAGATTTTCTATTAATTACTTGATTGTGAAAAGCTTTAGTTCTTTCTTTGTAAATTTTTGAGTTTTCATAGGCTTCATTTCTTATTTTCTCTAGTTCATTAATTTGTAATTTTCTTAAGCCTCCGACTGCATCTAAGTCCATGTTTAATTATTTAATTGCCCATATCATCTTATATTCTAGTTCTACCGGCAAGTGACATGCTTTTCCAAAAACTAGCCTATATGGAGATATTCCTAAGTTGGTCTTGAAAGCTATACGATATGCTCAAGGTGCATCTGTGAGCTTCAAAGACTAGTTTTTTCTACTTGCATTTACTATCATTTCCAAAATTAGCTTTATTTGGTGATTAGACACTTCAAGTTGCCCACTTATCTGTGGGTGATAAGGTGTGGCCAGCTTGTGGATAATATTATATTTCTTCATCAGTGATGCAAAAGATTGGCTGTAAAAGTATGTTCCACGATCACTAATGATGGCTCTAGGGGTACCAAATCGAGATAGAATATTTTCTTTAAGAAATTTTGTAATAATCCTACTATCATTGGTTTTGCTCGATATTGCCTCTACCCACATAGATACATAGTCTACAACTACTAAAATATACTCATTTTCAAAAGATTTTAAAAATGATTCCATGAAATCTATTCCCCATACATCAAAGATTTTTATAATTAAAATGGGATTTATAGGCATCATATCTTTCTTAGTAATTCATCTTATTTGTTGACACCTAACATAATTTGTACAGTATTTGTGCACATCTCTAAATAGGTTTGGCCAATAGAATCCACATTGGAGCATTTTAGCTACTATCCTATTGGCACTGAAATGACCACCACAAGCTTGGTCATGGCAAAAGAACAAAATACTCCTAACTTCTTCAACTCGGATACATCTCCTTATAATTTGGTCAGGATATTGCTTGAATAAATATGGATCATCCCAAATAAAATATTTTACTTGGGAGTAAAATTTACTCTTGTCTTGAGTCGTCCAGTGCATGGGAATCTTATCGGTGACCAAATAATTTACTATATCAGCATACCAAGGCTCAGTGGTTATCGACATAAGTTGTTCATCAGGAAAAGACTCATTAATAGGTAGTTCCTCAGTTGGTGTAATTGCTAATCAAGATAGATGATCCATCACTACATTTTTGGTACCTTTTCTATCTTTTATCTCTAGGTCAAATTCTTGCAAAAGAAGGATCCATCTGATTAAGCCTGTCTTGGCATCCTTTTTTGAAAGAAGGTGTCAAATGGTGGAATGATCTATGTAGATAATCATGTGAGAACCTACTAAGTAGGACCTAAATTTCTCTAAAGCAAATACTGTAGCTAAAAATTCCTTCTCAGTAGTTGAATAATTTAGTTGTGCATCGTTTAAGGTTCTACTAGCATAATAGATCACTCATGGTAACTTATCAATCCTTTGACCTAGGATAGCTCTTATGGCATGATCCGATGCATTGCACTTGAGCTCAAAAGGTTGAGTCCATACCAATGGATGAATAATTGGGATCGAGATTAATTCCTTCTTTAAATTTTCAAAGGACTCAAGACATTCAGGTGTGAAATCAAATTTAACATCTTTAGTTAACAAGCTAGTTAATGGTCAAGCCACTTTGCTAAAGTTTTTGATGAATCATCTACAAAAATCAGCATGTCCGAGGAAAGAGAAAATTTCTTTTACTGATTTTGGTGGTGGAAGGTTTTCAATCAAATCTACCTTGGCTTTATCCATTTCTATGCCCCTCTTTGAAATTAGATGACCAAGGACTATACCCTCCTTAACCATAAATTGACATTTTTTCCAGTTTAAAACTAGATGTTTCTCCTTACATCGTTCAAAAACCAATCTGAGATGATGTAGACATTCATAGAAGGTAGATCCAAATATGGAAAAATCATCCATGAAGATTTCTAAAAACTATTCTACCATATCAAAGAAGATGCTGACCATGTACCTTTGGAATGTAGATGGGGCATTACATAATCCAAAAGGCATGCATCTATATGCAAAGGTTCCAAATGGATAGGTAAATGTTGTCTTCTCTTGATCTTCTAGAGCTATAGGTATTTGATTGTAACTAGAGTATCCATCTAGAAAATAATAAAAATCATGCCCAACCAATCATTCTAACATTTGATCTATAAAGGGCAAAGGAAAGTGGTCCTTTCAAGTGGTTGCATTTAATTTTGTATAATCTATACAGACCCTCCATCCAGTTTGAATTCTGGATGGTACCAACTCATTGTTATTGTTATGTATTACAGTAACTCCTGACTTCTTGGGTAGTACTTCAACTGGGCTTACCCAAGAACTATCTAAAATTGGATATATTATTCTATTATCAAGGAGTTTTATTATTTCCTTTTTCAAAACTTCTTTTATAGCTGGATTGAGTCTTCTTTGGGAATTTCTTTTTGGCTTAGCTTCCTTTAACAGGTGGATTCTATGTTGAACAATCGAGGGGCTAATCTCTTTTAAATCTACCATAGTCCATCCTAATGCTTCTTTATTTTCTTTAAGGACGGTCAATATTCCTTCTTTTGTATAGGATCAAGGTCTACTGAAATGATTACTGATAGTGTTTTTGATAGACCTAGATAGGCATATTTCAGGTGCTTAGGGAGAGATTTGAGTTCTAATTTGGGTGCTTCCTCCAAAGATGGGTTTGGGTGATGGTTTAACCATTATCTCAAGTGGTTCGATTGGAAGCCCCCATCTCGACTCCATCCTATAATTATCAATTGATGAGAGTTCATTGAATTCTTCATCTTCTTGGTCTATTAGAATTTCATGATCAAACTCTTCATCACTCAGGTCAATGGGCATGTGGGTATTTTCTTTAATCCAGTTCACATCGCTTGTCACTTTAGTTTTATTTAGATGAAAAATATTCAACTCTATAGACATGTTGCCAAAGATGAGTTTCATCAGTCCATTTTGGCAATTGATTTATGCATTGGCTATGGCCAAAAATGGTCTATCTAATATAACTGGGATATGACCCTTTGGGTTTATGATAGGTTTAGTTTCTAGGATGACAAAGTTTACAGGATAGATAAAATCACTAACCTTAATCAATACATCCTCTACTATATCCTTTGAAACTTTTAAGGACCGATCTACTAATTATAAAGTCATTTCTATTGGCTTTAGTTCTCCTAACCCTAGTTGCTTGTATATTGAATATGGTAGAATGTTAACACTTGCCTCTATATCTAAGAGAGCTTTATCAATATGGGTTTCTCCTACAGTACATGAAATAGTGGGAGATCTTGGATCTTTATATTTTACTTGCATATGATTTGATAGATAAGAATTCACACTTGCTGCCAGGAAGGCTCTTTTAGGCACATTAGTGGTCTTCTTTTTGGTACATAAATCCTTAAGAAATTTAGCATAAATTGGAGTCTACTGGATCATATCTAGTAGAGAGATGTTCACTTTTACCTGCTTGAAGACCTTTAAAATTTTATCCAATTTGGCTGAGTTTTGGTTAGGCTTCAGTCTATTTGGGACTGGAGCTATAACATTAGTAGTTGGTCTAATAGATTTTGGTACGGGCTCAGCTGGTGCATTAAGGTTTTCATCAGATTCAGATGTTTCAGGTTCCTTGGACTAGCTCAGGTCAAAACTTAGTTTATGTAGTGATTCTTCTATGTCTTCCTCTAATTCAGGTATGCCCATTAAGTTATCTATTTGTTTTCTAGATGTTAATGTATGAATGACATTTAATTGGTTGATCTAGGGTCCTTATTGTGGTCTTTGGTTGTTTTGGATTTTGGGGTTAGATTCAGGTTGGCTTGGTAGTTTACCCTTTTCTTTTTTATTAAGAGCTGAAGCTAACTAACCCAACTGCATTTCTAGATGGGCAATAGCTTGGGAGTTTGAATTTATAAGTTGATCTATGTTTTGCATGAATTTATGAAGGATAGATGAATTATCAGTAGATGTTTTTATCAAAATTTCTAGGCTTTTTTCAAGAGAATCTAATTTCTTTTCATTATTATTAAAGCTTGGTGGATTGTTTAGCATAGGGTTAGGCTTTGGATTTGACTGGTTGATGCTAAAACCGCCTATATTCAGACCTTGTGGCCATGAAAAATTAGGATGGTTTTTCCATCCTAGATTTTAAGTAGATGCATAGGGGTTATTATTTGGTCTTTGGTATGCTGCATTCACCTGTGCATAATCATTATCAATCTGGTTTATTAGGAGGAAATATTCTTCTATGACATGGTCTGGTGCACTGCATCTATTACACATAGATACAAATACTTGGTTTACATTAGCTGATCTCTTTAATTCTAAGATCTCAAATTTTCGTTGCAACATGGCAATTTTGGCTTCTAAAGCTAGGATTTATGGAACTTGATGTATACCAGCTCTTGTTGGTGTAGGTTTCCTAGTTACCTCCTATTGTAAACCCTTTTCTACTAGATCTTCTAAAAATTATCAAGCCTCATTGGCTTCTTCATACATAAATTGACCCTAATACATCGACTCTAGCATGGTTCTTGAATTTGGTTCTAGACCTTTATAAATTATTTGACACAACCTCCAAGTTTTTATCCCATGATGTGGGCATTGGTTTAAGAGGTTTTTAAAATGGTCTAGACATTTCCAGAATGATTCACCCACTAACTAGTAGAATTGGTTAATTTCGTTCCTTAATTTTGCTGTTTTATGATGTGGGAAGAATTTTCTTAAAAATACTTTGACAAAGCCATCCCATGTAGTGATCGAGTGGTTGGGTAGACTATATAGCCATTTTTTTGCATTTTTCTTAGGGGCAAAATTAATTAATCTTATTTTAATGGCATTCTTTGAGAGCTGGTGTATTCTCATAGTATCACTACTTTCTCAAATTTTCTAATGAAAATATATGCATATTCAATTCCGATGAATTTAGGCAGCATGTTGATGATTTGAGGTTTAATTTCAAAATTGGGTGCATTGGTTTGAGATAATTAAATACACGATGGTTGGGCTGAGCCCATAGGATAGCAAAGGTCCATTATATCTTGCTCATTGTGAACTCAGCAATTTCTTGGATTAGGATAGGTTTTGGATCTATTCTTACTAACCAACCAAATTTTTTTTCTAAGTTGCTATTTTATAATTTTATTTATAATTTATTTATTATATATATTATATTTTTAAAAAAAAATTTATAGCGAGATGAGAGAAAAGAAAGAAAAGGATTCTAAAGATGAGTCCTAAATCTAGAGATGAAAGAGAGAAGAGTGCTTTAATTAGATTTAAACTTGATGTTAATTGTAATCAAGTTAAGCAAGCACAGACTCTTTATCCTAGGGTTAACTTAGATCTAGATGGCTCCTAACTATTCTAAGATCACCTTTGAGCACTCGAAGCTCAAAATTGGCTAACTATTTTGGCCAGATAAGTGTAAGATATGGGAGGTTCCTTGTTTGTTGCTTTTCTTAGACACTAACTGAGTTGGCCAGGTCAAACAATGGAATCAATTGAAAACCATAATCTTTGAACCACTTGCCTTAGACACCGAGCAATTAACCAACCCAAACCTGATTCAACTCTAGGGTTTTCTTATCCTATTAAGCTCAAATATTCTTAGGGGCCAACATCTAATTGATTTCAATGTAATATGAAGGATGGTGGTTTATGGACTAAGAAAGGGTGATGAAATCTCCATCTTATCATGTTTAATGGGTTGTGCCCTTAAAGTTTATTATAAATATGCAATATAAATAAAATAAGGTGCCCAAATATGTTGAAAATTAATTTTATTTAATATTTATGATTATGCTAAATTATTTACGTGTTATGAGATATCGGTGAATTTTTAGGATTTAAAGTTTTATCTTTTTATAGATATTTTTTTTAGGTTTTGATTTGTTTGGTTTTGCAAAAGAAAGTAAATTCAAGTGATTAAGTCTCAAGAAGCAATAAATTAATCTAAACTATAGAAAGCAAGAAAGCAGACAAGCAGTAATAACTAAATAAAATAAAAAAATAATAAATTTTTTTTTTAATGTTTATTTATTTATTTATTATTAATCATGCCAAGATCTCTGACAATGGTGCCAAAAATTTGATGCTTATCCTTTAGAGCAACAAATAAAAATTAAACCTAACTTACTATGGGTTAGAATAGTAGTGATTCGAGTATCCATTTTCTTGGAAATTGAGGGTAGTTAATTAAAAAAATAAAGAAGATTGTTTGATTGGTTTCGAAATTCTTAAAGTAGCAAAAAATTAAAAAATAGTAGAAAAATAATTTTTAATAAATTAATTAGAAAGAGAAAATTATCTCAGGTTTCAGTCTCATCTTCAATATTCAAGTTTATAATTGATCATGCAATCTTTTTATTGTGGACATGCAATCTTATATTTATTTTTTTGATCTAGTTCTAATATAACCTATTCTACCAAGTATTAACCATATCTAACATGATTATGATCCAACTTACAGACATAGATTATCTAGATTATCTAATTAAAAAATATAAAATATTAATTTAATAAATTTTATAGTTTATTCTAACTTGAGCACGGACTATATCTTTTCACGATCACAATCTGTCTCTTTAGTTATTAAGAAATTTAACATTAAAGCATAAAAAAAGATGGGCATGTGAAATATAGATAAAAAAATTTTATTACTCAGTAAAAGAAAATAAAATTTAATTATAAAATATCATACTAAAAACTTTTTCTACTTTCCAAAGATACGAGAACCTTAGCCACACATATTTGAAAATTCCTCTACAATTATCATCTTCAAGCTTCTTGGATGGAAGAAAAATAAAAGAAAAAGAAAGAAAAAGAGAAAAGAGAAGAAGAAATTGCTTGCTATTGCTCCCAAGACCTCTCCCTCCTTTTGGCATGAACATGGCATAAATAGAGGAAAAAATCAGGAGTTCTATGGTCTTTTCCGGAGTCCAATTTGAGTTTGGCTTGAATTATGTGAACCTATTGAAATCTTGGTCGTTAGATGGCTTCTGGAGTTGATTTCGACCGCTAGATCGCTTTGAAAGGCTGTTGGGAAACCTGATTAAAGGTGGAAATTGTTTCCTCCATCCGATCTTAGTTGACTACATTGTTAGCCACAAGATCATGGAAAACCCCCTCCGCCCAATCATGCACCGCGATTGATTTTGCTAGACCCTTTAAGGGTCTAGGACTATTGAGTTGGCTGCTGGTCTACCATGGACCGGGCAATTGGCTGGTGTCTGCCTGACATCATTATGAAGGGGGTGTGGTTGCGGGGCTGCAGCATTTATGCGTTGGGCTCTAGCGGATCGGCCCATGGCTAGTTCTTACTGGACGGGCCGATTGAACCAGTAGGTTCAGTTGATTAATATTTTTTTATTTGCTCATTAAAACTTGTGGCTCCTATTTAAATTCTAATTTAGCTCTGATTTGAGTCAAATTTATTTTGTTAGAACCCATAAATTAAGCTCTTCATATTGGTGGACTTTTTTTCTATAAAATATAAATAAAAATATTAATTTTTTAGATAAATATTAAATTAATATATATTTGAATATTTTTATTTATTAATTTATGATAATTATTAGGTACTGTGAAGAAAATGGTGTCAAACATCATTATAAAGTAAAGATGACTCCCAAGCAGAATGATGTCGTGGAGAGGATGAATCGGATACTGATCGAGAAGGCACAGAGTTTGAGACTACAAACATCATTTTTAAAATCTTATTGGGATGATGCTATAACTCTTTCTTGTTTTCTTATTAATAGATCCCTCACCGCAAGTTGGATAGAGGCATTCCAGAGGAGGTCTATAGTGAAAAGAAGATGGTGTTGAGAAAAATGTCATAAGATTCAATCCATGATAAGTCCAGAACGAGATCCAGGATGATGAACGGAGTCCAATGAGCCTAAGAATAGCCCAAATGGAGTATAGATGGAGAAGATAAGCATGAAAGCAGATCGAAGCAAGGTAACCGATCCTTGGGCCCATCGAAGGGGCCCACAGGTGGCATTGACCAATGGCGGCATGGCCTAGGCCGGTAGTGCATGGTGGCACTGGGCCAGCCACGCGCTAGGCTGGCCATGCAGGTGCTCATGGACTGCCAGCTCATGGGTGCCTCTGTAGATTGGCCAATCAAATCCCAATAGGTTTCACACAGTCCACATAGACTGGTAGGCATTTCTTGGTCATTTTCGATGGACTGTGTCATGATCGGATGGCTCAAATATGAGCCGATCATCATTCAATGGTCTGGACATGATTTGAGCTAATCTATGACTGCTTGTGTACGATCCAATGGCCTAGAAGAAAGCTAGTCATGATCAAATGGTCCAAAATCGATCTCGAATGTGTTTGGGACTGGATTTCCTATTGGAACACTATTTTGGAGTTTTTGAAGTCTATATAACTTTGATTGATGAACCATTTATTGCACTGAAAAGCTGGTGATGTCTTGGAGGTGCTGAGAGCTTCTTGAGAGATTTTAGAGAGTTTTTATAAGGATTTTGGAGCTTTCTATTGAGAGATTCTTGTACAAGAATTGAGTGGAAGTTCTTCTTGTATTGTTTGACTTTTTTTTCCTCTTATAATGATGTTTACACATCCTATAGAGGTAAACATTGGTCTAATCTACGTATACTTGATTATGTGTTGTCTTATCTTGTATTTTTTTTTTTTTGTGGTATCCACATGTGATCGAGGGCAATGCAAATGGTATCGAAAAGTTCTTGTGGTTGTGGTGTCTTGGCCATACTTCTACAACAATCGATATTTAAGTGAGTTGATACCCCAATAATTAGTATTAAAGCAAATTGATACCATAATAATTGGTATCAGAGCCAGACGATACCAATGCATGTGGTTGCCTAGATCATGATGGTGTTGATCGAGATCAAAGAAGATAGAGAAGACAAGCACAATCAAGGTGGAGATCAGCCAGTTCGATAGGAAGAGTAATTTCTTCTTATGGCAAGCTAGGGTGAAGGATGTGCTCATCCAACACAATTTAATTGATGCTCTCTTGAATGAAAAAAAGCCAGACACTATAGAGGAGAGGACTTGAGAGTGGCTATAGATGTAGATGGTGAATACCATTCACATGTATCTGGCGAATAAGGTACTGATCTATGTACTTGATGAGACTTCTCTGATGGTGCTGTGGTCGAAGCTCAAGGAGTTGTCTATGGTGAAGTTTCTCACCAACATCCTCTTTCTTTAGGGGCAGTTCTACCAACTATGGATGACCAAGGGACAGAGCATGTAGGAGCATCTCAGCCACTTTCAGAAGATTCTCATCGATCTTCTCAGTAGGTGAGAAGGTTAAGGAGAAGACCTAGGCATTGGTCTTGCTAGCATCGCTTCTCCCCTCATATGAGTTCTTAGTGACTACTCTTCTAGTAGAAAAGTTCATCATCAAGATGGATGAGATCACTGCGGTAATTCTTCAGAATAAGGTTCTTAGGAGGAAGAACCCAGCTTCGAGCTCAGATGGCGGCAGCTCAGCTTTGATAGTTTCTGGAGGAGCAGGTGGTAACATACGGAGCGCCAGAGGATCGTGAAGAGGATGATCCAAGTCCAAGATGAGGGATCCTAGTAAGATTAGATGCTACCTGTTAGGGATAAATCCTTTCTTGCTGAAGTCTGGAAAGGATTCGAGTCTTCAGGTGACCTTGTCCAATGACAGCAACCATGGCCAACTTCATGCAACAACTCGAGAACCCCCGGGGCCTCATGGGTTTCGCCCGAACGAGCTTGAATAGTTGCGGTGGCTCTCGAAGCAATTAAGTGATCGATCATAATGCAGTCTGGCCTGATGACCTTGAAGCTGTTTGGACTCTCTTCTTACCAAAATTTGTTTGGATTGTTCAACACTGGATTGACACTGAATCGACAGAACTCCTTCCTGGATGAACTTCTACAATCAGCAAAGAGTGGCGAACCTCTGCATTCTCTCACCAAAAGCTTTGGACACGTGAGCGAAAGAGCCTCATCTCCATTTTATTAACCTTCGGGCATTAATGAAAGTAGTAGAGCTTTAAAAAAAATGATTGAGTCGCAAAAGTATCATAGTCATCCATAACTGCCAATCAAGCTCTCGCCAGTCGATCTCCATTCGATCACCAGATAGGCTCCTTCCGACCGAACTCCTCCAGTCTTCTGGACTCCCTCAGTGATGATGCCCCAGTCGGACCTCCTTCAGCGGATCTCCTTCCAAACTACCCACAGTCAGATTTCTTTCAGACTCCTTCAGTGGATCTTCTCCCAAATTCCTTCTGGATGATCTTCTTTCGGACAATCTTCTCAGTTGTACTCTTACTGGATGAACTTCGTCAGTCATCTTTCTTTTGGATGATCTCCTCCAGTCGAATTTCTTCATTCGATCTCCTTCTAGGTGATCTCCTCTAAGCAAAATTATTATGAACGAGCTCCTTTCAGTCGTCAGATGATCTTAAAGGAGTCCAAACTACTCTGAAACTGATGTAACCTGAAGCTTTTCACTGCCAACGCCTACTCCATCTGAGCTTCAACTACTAAATTTCAATAGTCTAGCACATCATGGCAATGAACACTATCCTCCATAATAAACTCTAGGTGATCTAAATGGCCCACTACCAAGCGGTTATGCTATCACCATCAGTTTGTTACAAACTCCATATATAAAAGAGATCCTCCAGATATATTTTCTCTAGGCTCTCATTTTCCTTCCCATTGCTCTACTCCCTAATTTTTTGAGCGCTCCATTTCTGTTGGCCAAAAGAGCTGACTTGACCATCGGAGGGTCCTGCTGAAGTCATCACCCTCGGCTCCAATCAGGACTTTATTTTGCAGGTCATCGCAGTGGCCTCGTCTCCCTCAACTCCAACTCACTCCAGTGTCAACCAAATTCCACACCAATAGGATTGGTACTAGAGGAAGGGCAACATCTGAGCCCTTGTTCTAAAGAATTGTTCAGTCGATTTTATTTACCTTCTCCTTTTGATCCTTCAAAATCTATCTCTATTCGATCTCTTTTGCTCCAAAAATGCCTAAAAAAAGATGACCACTCGGAGATCTACTACCTCTACCACCAGATCTAAGCCAAACCCACCTACTTCAACACCATCATCGGCACCACAACCTCCTCCACCGACGGTAATGGTGGATCTAGAGCAATTTAACCTGTTGCTACAGTAGGTTCGTGGCCTCACTAAAATGGTGCAGGCCATGCGGTAAATTTCGATAGTGGTCCAACCTGAAAGTCCCCCATTGGGATGTCAGGAACTAGTCCCAAGGAGGCATACTGGGATCAATAGATCCATCACCTTCGAAAAGAAAAGGTAGAGAGCAGAGAGCCCCTATTCCAATAATGATTCTTATACAGAAGAGATCTTTCCTATCTGCAGTTAGAAATCCTCCGAGATCCATGATTGAGATGAGGCCCTTGATCGAAAGCTTTAGAAAATAGGTTAGTGGATTGAAGAGCTTCGCCATGCTGCCCCAGCTAACTATGACAACATCTACACTGACCCTCCTTTCTCCTAAAGAATCATGTAGGAGTTGATCCCACTAAACTTCAAGCTCCCCCAATTTGAGAGCTATGATGGAACCACTGATTCGGTCAACCACCTAGAGACCTTTCGAATCATGATGCTATTTCACGATGCACCAGACGCCATCTTGGGCTGAGCTTTTTCATCTACTCTGAAGGAAGTGGCAAGAAATTGGTACTCGACACTAAAGTTGGATATAATCTTTTTCTTCGACCAAATGAGCCACTAGTTTGTAGCTCATTTTGTCACCAGCCGACATCCCAAGCGAGGTTTGGACTCCCTCATCAACATCAAGCACTAGGAAGGGGAGTCCATCCGAGCTTATGTCAATCGCTTCAACATCACTGCATTGGAGGTCCAAAACTTGGACCAATCTATTGCCATGGCCATCTTAAAGAGCGATCGTCAGAAGAATGACCTGCTATTCTCCCTGAAAAAGAAGTATCCTAGGAATTTTACTGATCTACTAGCTTGGATAGAAGGCTACGCTCGAGCTGAAGAAGCCTTCAAGCTGAAGGAAGAGAAAGCCATGAGAGTGTGGCAAGCGGACGAATCTAGCAAGCCCGTAGTTAAAGAAAGGCTGAATGAAGTTTGGTCGCGCTCGCAGACTCCCCCCGAGTGCAAGCGAGCCCAAACTTTCCCTCGAGCTCATCATCAAAGGAGCCCTGACACAAGGGTGTGAAGAAGTTCTCCCCTTAGAAGGTTCCATAACTATGTCTTCCTCAATGCTCTGAAAACTCAAGTACTGATGGAGATCAAGGAGCAGCTGCCAAGGCTGAAGAAGATGTGCACTCATCCTAGCAAGCGTAATCTAAATAAGTATTGTCTTTACCATCATGATAATGATCATGATACTAAGAAATGCATTCAGCTCCAAGATGAGATCGAGGAGCTTATCAAGCAAGGTCGGCTGGGCCGATTTCTATGATGCCGACCCAAGATAAGAAAAGATCAACCAAGGATGTTGCTGCAATCAGAACCATGAAGGAGGGAGGAGCAATCAGAAGATCAACCACTTTCGACATCATCAATACCATCTCTGGGGGACTTTGGTGGGAGGAGGCCGGTAGGTCTAAGGGGCCGGCTAAAAGGCGAAGAACTAAGGAGCCCGTTGCTTTCACTAAAGAAGATGCACAAGGAGTTTAGTTTCTACATAATGATGTAGTTGTAATTACTTTAAACAAAGCAGATTATGATGTATGCCACGTTCTTATCGATCATAAAAGTTTGGTCGATGTCTTATTCTATGATGCTTTCTCCCAAATATCTATACCCAATAACTAGCTCGACCAATGAATTCTCCATTGGTTGGCTTCACCGGAGATGTAGTGTCGGTTGAGGGTGAAATAACTCTGAGTGTGGCTGTAGGGCAATATCCAAAGCAATTTAGGGTGCAAGTGGATTTTCTGATGGTAAAAGCTCCATCTACTTACAATTCTATCCTCGATCGACCTAGTCTAAATACACTTCAGGCAATAGTATTGACCTATTATTTGAAAATAAAGTTTCCAACAAGTTATGGGATTGGAAAGATCAGAGGAGATCAATCTCTAGCAAGACATTGCTATTCAATTGCCCTGCAAAAGGGTGAGCAGTCCAACCCTTGCCCAGTTGATGGATTGGACATCTAAGACAACCTCGTAGGAGAAAGGAGAGAACCAATGGAAGATCTTGTCTCGGTCCCTCTGAATGATGAAAATAAAGAGCACATGGTGTAGATTGGCTCTAATTTGGAAGCAAATGTACGAGAGCAACTCATCGAATTCCTGTAGAGAAATGCAGATGTCTTTGCTTGGGTCCCCATGGACATACCGAAAATTGATGCCAAAGTTACGAAACATCATCTGGCTGTTGATCCCAAGCTTCGGTCGGTAAAGAAAAAGGTGCGCAGCCATGCCCTGGAGAGATAAAAGGCAATTGCAGAAGAAGTTGACAAGCTCCTTAAGATCGGATTCATTTGAGAGGTCTCCTATCCAAGCTGGATTTTGAATGTGGTCCTTGTTAAGAAGACGAATGGCAGGTGGAGGATGTGCATAGACTTTAAGAAGTTAAATAGGGTCTGCCCAAAAGATAGCTACCCCCTATCTAGAATCGATCAATTGGTGGATGCAACCTCAAGCCATGAACTCCTCACTTTCATGGATTCCTTTTTCAACTATAACCAAATTCGGATGGCACTAGAGGATGAGCAAAAAATTACTTTCATTACTGATCATGGATCAACTGGTGGATGCAACCTCCAGCCACGAACTCCTCACTTTCATGGATGTCTTTTTCAGCTATAACCAAATTCGGATGGCACCAGAGGATGAGAAAAAAATTACTTTTATTACTGACCCTGGTCTCTATTGTTATAGGGTCATGCCTTTTGGACTAAAAAATGTAGAAGCAACATACCAGCGCCTGGTCAAAAAGATCTTCAAGGAGCTGATCGATCACAACATAGAGATATATATAGATGACATGCTTGTCAAGAGCTGAGCTTCAGCAAATCACATAGTCGATCTTGAAGAGACCTTCAGCACTCTCTAGTAGTACAAGATAAAGTTAAACCCTACCAAATGTGCCTTTGGTGTAACTTTGACAAAATTCTTAGGGTTCATGGTGTCGAGGTGCAGAATTAAGGCAAATCTAAAGAAAATTTGGATCATTCAATTGATGACTACTCCAAAATCGATAAAGAAAGTTCAGTACCTAACCGAAAAGATGGTGGTCTTAAACCGCTTTGTCTCAAAGTCAGCCAAGCGATGTATGCCCTTCTTTCGAACCCTCAAATAGCCTAGGAACTTCTGCTGGGACACTGAATGTCAATAGACATTTGAAGAACTCAAAAGCTATCTCGGCTCACCTTCACTACTGGCCAAGCTCGAACCTAGAGAAGAATTATTTTTGTACCTGATGGTCTCTCCGACAACCCTTGCAGCAGTCCTAGTCAAGGAAGAGGCAAAAGTGTAGCGGTCGATCTACAACATAAGTCGAGTTTTGAGGAACATCGAGATCAGGTATACTAAGTTAGAAAAACTAACTTTGCTCTACTAATTATAGCATGGAGAATTCGATCTTACTTTCAAGGGCACACCATAACCCTCCTTACTGATCAGCCAATCAAACCAGTTCTTCATCGAACAGATGCCTCCAAAAAAATCGCAAAATGGACAATTGAACTTACAGAATTTGACATCAACTTTCAACCTCGACCGTCAATCAAAGCTCAAATATTAGTAGATTTTGTAGTAGAATGCACTATCCCGGATGAGGCCAAACTTGAATAGAATGAAGTCAGCATTCCATGGCTATAGTCGAGCTCCAATGAAGAAAGTGCCGATCTTCTTGAAGGCTTTTGGGTCTTGTATGTGGATGGCTCATCCAATGCTTCGGATGCAGGCGCTGGGTTGATCTTGGTAAATTCAAAAGGAGTCATTGTCGAATACACGCTGCACTTTGAGTTTCCTATAACTAACAATGGAACTAAATATGAAGCTTTGATAGTAGGATTAACGATAGCCAAAGAGTTAAAAGTGGACCGACTGTAAGCTTACAGTGATTCTCAACTAGTGGTCGGACAAGTTAGTGTTAATTATAAAGCTTGGGAAGGAAGCATTATAAAATATCTCGAGAAAGTAAAGAACTTAACTCTGGCCTTTAGCAGCTTCAGCATTTAGTAGATTCCAAGAATAGAAAATGCCACTGTCGACCTTCTCTCTATATTGGCCACACTAGCTCCAGCCAAACTGCCTAAGGGAGTCTTCTTTGAAGTCCTAAAATGCTCGAGTTCGGAAGAACCATAGTCTGTGATGTAAGTTGAGCATGAACCAAGCTGGATTGACCCACTGCTCACTTATCTTAAAGATGGAGTTCTACCTCATGACCCAAAAGAAGCTCAAAAATTATGGAATCAGGCCTCCCAATATATTTTCTATGAAGGTAAGTTATACAAAAGGTCGTATTCATTGCCACTCTTAAAATGCCTCCAACCCTCCAAAGCCGACTTTGCATTACGAAAAGTGCATGAAAAAATCTGCGGGAGTCATTTGGAGGCTCGGTCCATATCTCATAAGATACTTCGATAGGGTTACTATTGGCCAACAATGTACAATGATTCTATAGAGTATGTCAAGAAGTGTGATCGATGTCAAAGAAATACAAGCATTCAAAGACAACCAACATCTGAGGTTATCCTCCTGAGCATCCCATGGCCATTTGTGCAGTGGGGAATGGACATACTTAGGCCCTTTTTCAAGACATTCGGACAACGAAAATTCCTCCTGGTGGTGATTGATTACTTCATAAAGTGGGTCAAAGTCGAATCCCTAGCAAAGATTATTGAAGCTAAAGCGTAGGACTTCGTCTGGAAGTCCATTGTTTGCTGATTTGGCTTATCCCTGACCCAAATAATAGATAATGGATGGTAGTTCGTTGGAGCAAAATTTGTCGAGTTCTATGAGGACTTGAATATTTCTCATAATTTTACATTAGTGGCTCATCCATAGGCAAATAGTGAGGCCCAGGTGACCAACAAAACCCTACTTCAAGATATCAAGGCAAGACTTGTGAAAGCGAAGGAGACTTGGGTGGATGAGCTCTATCATGTACTCTGGGCATACTGAGAATTGGGGATAAATCTCGCTCTTGTCAAACTTTAGGCCGACACCTAGTCGAGAAGGATTTCCGATTATGGAAGAGCTTCAATTACGGCTTTGCTTGTCCTTGGGTTGACCGACCTTTGGTATGCCTACCGATCTTTAGGACTGCTTAGACGAACTCTCCTTCAGATGGACTTCTCCACCAAATGAACTTCCTCTAGAGTTCTCCTTCAGTTGAACTTCCTTCGAACTTCTTCTCCAAATGGACTTCTCCTTCGTCGAACTTCCTTCAGACTTCTCCTCCAGATAAACTTATCCTTCAATCAAACTTCCTCTAGACTTCTCCACCAGATGAACTTCCTCCGAATTTCACCTTCAGATGGACTTCTCCATCTAACGAACTTCCTCTAGACTTCACCTTCAGATGGACTTCTCCACCAAACGAACTTCCTCCAGACTTCTTCTTCAGTCTAACTTCCTTCGGACTTCTCCTCTAGATAGACTTCTCCACCAAATGAACTTCCTTCGGACTTCTCCTTCAGTCGAACTCCCTTTGGACTTTTCCTTCAAATGAACTCTCTCTCCAAATGGATTTCTCCTTCAGACGAACTCTCTCTCCAAATGGATTTCTTCTTTAGATGAACTCTCTCTCCAAATAGATTTCTCCATTAGTCGAACATCCTCTGAATTCCTTCCAGTCATTCGAAGGGCTTCTCCCAGTTGAACCTTTCTTGCTACTAATGGTAGTTCAGTATGAACTTCAATAATTAAATCTCAACTGCCTGCATGTCATGATAATGGATGCATTGCGACAACATACACTACCCTCTGTAAGAAATTCCATGTGGCCTAAACGATCCACTACTCAGTAGTTGCAGCTGTCACTATTAGTTTGTTACAGACTCCATCTATAAAAGAAACCCTTCAGATATATTTTCTATAGGCTCTCTCCTCCATCTTGAAACCCTACTACTTTTTCTATTGAGCATTCCATTTCTATTAGCCGAAAGAGCTGACTTGACCATCAGAAGATCCTGTCGGAGCCACCCCTCCTTTAGTTTAGATTTCTTTTATAGGTCTCGATGGCGACCTCAATTTCTCCAGCTCTAGCCAGTTTCGGCATCAACCAAATTTTATGTCAAAAGAATTGATGCTAGAGGAAGGGTCTCCTTTCTTTTGAGATTTTCTTATTCTTAAAGGAGCGCTCAGTAGAGATCTCTCTTCTTCGCCCTCAAAGTCCTTCTTTCCCAACCAATCTCATGAGGATGCCTCCTTGGAAGGCCTCGACTCAATGGTCAACCACCTCCACAGTCAGATCTCATCTAGATCTACCCGCCCATATCTCATCTCCGACATCTCAAGTTCCACCAGCAGCAATGGTGAACTTGGAGCAATTTAACCTACTAGTCCAGCAGGTTAGAGGCCTCATTGAAGTAGTGCGGGCCATGTACCAGTGCCTACCCAATCAGAGCGGGCTACATCGAAACCCCAGGATCTAGTATGGGGACGACCGACATGGGCGAGTGCTGGTAACCTCCGAAAAAGAGAAGTAGAGGGTAGAAAGCCCCTGCTCCAATCATGATTCAACCCCTAGGGGGATCTTGCCCCCATTCAGCTAGAAGACTTTAGAGATTCATGACCATGATGATCTCATGGATCGAAAACTATAAAAAATAAATCAATGGATCGAGGAACTCTGCAATGCTCCTTCCTCTCATGGTAATGATATCTGTACTGACCCTCCTTTTTTTTAAAAAATTATGTAGGAACCCATCCCACCGAACTTCAAGCTCCCATAGTTCAAGAGCTACGATGGGACTGCTGATCCAATTGACCATCTAGAGCCCTTCTAAACCATGATGCTGCTCAATGGCACATCAGACACCATTTTATGTCGAGCTTTTTCATCTACCCTGAAGAAAGCAGCTAGAAACTAGTACTCAACCCTTAAGTTGGGTACTATCTTTTTCTTCGATCAAATGAGCCATTAATTCGTGGCTCACCTCGTCAGCAACCGATGTTCTTGATGAGGATTGGATTTTCTCATCCATATCAAGCAGAAGGAAGGAGAGTCCATTCGATCCTATGTCTACCAATTCAATGCTATTGCTCTAGAGGTCTGAAACTTAGATCAGTCTATTGCAATGGCTACACTAAAGGACGGCCTCCAAAAGAATGATTTATTGTTCTTCTTGGAGAAGAAGTATCCTAGGAATTTTGCTGATATACTAGCCCGGGCTGATGGTTATGCCCGGATGGAAGAGGCCTTCAAGATAAAGGATGAAGAAGCCATGAGAGAGCGGTAGACGGCTGATTCAAGCAAGCCCACAGTTGAAGAAAAGCTGAGCAAAGCTTGGTCATGCTCTAGAGCTCCTCCTAAGTGCGGATGAGCCCAAACTCCTCCTCGAGCTCATCGTCAGAGAAGTCCTGATCAAAGGGCATGGTGGAACTCTCCTCCTAGAAGATTCTACACCTATGCTCCCCTCAACGCTCCAAAGACTCAAGTCCTAATGGAGATCAAGGAACAGTTGCCAAGGTCGGAGAAGATACGGTCTCATCCTGATAAGCGAAACACTAACAAGTACTGCCTCTACCATTATGACCATGGTAACGATACTGAGGAATGCATCTAGCTCCAAGACGAGATCAAGAAGCTCATCAGGTGAGGTCGGCTTGATCAATTTCTATGATGTCGACTTGAAGTAAGAAAAGATCGGCCAAGGGTGCTGCCTCAGCCCGAACCATCAAGGAGGGAAGAGCAATAAGGAAATCGGCCATCCCTCAACATCATCAACATCATTTCTAGGGGACTTCGATAGGGAGAGGCTAGCGGATCGATGGGGGAGGTGAAGAGATGGAGGACTGAAGAATCAATATCTTTCATTGGTGAAGATGCTTAAGGAGTTTAGTTCTCGCATAACAACGTGGTTGTAATCTCTCTAAATATTGCTGACTATGATGTACGTCATGTTCTGATAGATAATGAAAGCTCTGTCGATGTCTTATTTTATGATGCTTTCTCTAAAATATCTATACATAATAACCACCTAGGACCTATGAATTTCCTATTGGTGGGTTTCACTGGTGATGCTATGCTAGTTGAAGGAATAATAATACTAACTATGGCTGTAGGATAATACCCTAAACAGGCCAAAGCATAGGTCAACTTTTTGGTAGTAAAAACTCCATCTGCTTATAATGCAATTCTCAACCGACCTAGTCTGAATGCACTTTGGACAGTAGTATCCACTTATTATCTAAAGATGAAGTTTCCAATAGGTCATGGAATTGGAAAGATCAGAGGAGATCAAGCTCTAGCAAGGCATTGCTACTCCATCCTTATAAAAAAGTAGCCAACCTGACCTTTGTCCAGTTGACAGACTGGATGTTCGCGATGACATTACTGAGGAGCGGGGCGAACCCATGGAAGACCTGGTAGCTATCTCTCTAGATGACGAGAATACAGAACACACCGTGCCGATCGACTCTAGCTTGGATGAAGAAGTTCGAAAGCAGCTCATTGCCTTCTTGTAGAAGAATGTTGACGCCTGTGCCTGGGTCCCCGTGGACATGCCAGGAATTGATGTCGAGGTCATGGAGCATCAGCTAGCTATTAACCCAAATGTAGACCAATGAAAGAAAAAGTTTGAAGCCATGCACTAGAAAGATAGAAGGCGATAGCAGAGAAAGTGGACAAACTCCTTAAAGATGGGTTCATTCGAGAAGTCAACCATCCAAGTTAGGTCTCCAATATGGTCCTAGTTAAAAAGACCAACAGCAAATGGAGAATGTGCATAGACTTCAAAAAGCTGAATAAGACCTATCCAAAAGATAGTTACTTCCTACCCAGAATTGATCAATTGGTGGATGTAACTTCGGGCCATGAGCTTCTCATCTTCATGGATGCCTTCTGCAGCTACAATCAAATCTAGATGGCACTGGAGGATGAGGAGAAAACTGCTTTTATTATTGATCATGATTTTTATTGTTACAGGATCGTGCCCTTCAGGCTCAAAAATGTAGTCATGACATATCAACATCTAGTCAATAAGATTTTTAGAGAGCAAATCGATCGTAATATGAAGGTCTACGTAGATGACATGCTTGTCAAGAGCCAAACTTCGATCAATCACATAGCCAATCTTGAAGAGACCTTCAATGTTTTCTGAAGATATAAGATGAAATTGAATATAATCAAGTGCACCTTTGGACTAATCTCAAGGAAATTCTTGGGGTTCATGATCTCGAGGTGGGGAATCGAGGCCAACCTGGAGAAGATTCGAGCCATCTAGAAAATGATTGCCCCAAAATCAGTAAAAAAAGTTTAGTGCCTAACCGAGAAAGTGGCATCATCGAATCGCTTTGTCTCGAGGTTAACTGAGCGGTGCATGTCTTTCTTCCAGGCCCTCAAACAATCAAAGAACTTCTGCTGGACAATGGAATGCCAACAAGCATTCAAAGAGCTCAAAAACTACCTTGGCTCGCCTCCTTTACTAGCTAAGCCCAAACTTAAAGAAGGATTGTTTCTGTACTTGGCAGTCTCCCCAATGGCCCTCGCAGTGGTTTTAGTCAAAGAAGAGGCAAAAATGCAGTGGCTGGTCTACCATATAAGCTGGTCTTGAGGGATGCAGAGATCAGGTACACTAAATTAGAAAAATTAACTTATGCTCTTCTAATTGCAATCAGGAGACATCGGTCCTACTTTTAGGGGCACATAATAATACTCCTCACTGATCAGCCAATCAAAATAGTTCTTCATTGAACAAATGCCTTTGGGAGAATTGCAAAGTGGGCAATTGAAATCATAGAGTTCGACATCAACTATCAACCTCGACCGTCAATCAAACCTCAGATACTGGCTAATTTTATAGTTGAATGCATGATCCCAAATGATGCCAAACTTGAGCAGAATGAGGCCAGCATTCTGTGGCTGCAGCTAAGCTTCCCTGAAGAAAGAGCGGACCTTTTCGAAGATTTTTGGGCCTTGTATGTGGATGGCTCTTCCAATGCTTCTGATGTTGGAGCTGGACTGATCTTGGTCAACTCGAAAGGGGTTATTATCCAGTATGCACTATATTTTGAGTTTCCTGCAATGAACAATGAAGTAGAATATGAAGCTCTAATAGCGAAACTAAAGATCGCAAAAACACTAGAAGTAGATTGGCTCCAAGATTACAATGATTCATAGTTGATAGTGGGATAGGTCAGTGGCGATTATGAGGCTTGAAAGAAAAATATGATAAAATACCTTGAGAAAGTGAAGAGCTTGACCCCGACATTCAATAGTTTTAATATCCAATGGATCCTAAGGGTGGAAAATTCCAGAGCCGACCTTCTATCCAAATTAGCCATACTTGCTCCCAATGAACTTACAAAGAAAGTATACTTTGAAGTACTAAAATGCCCAAGTTCGAAAGAGCCACTGACTACCATACAAATTGACCATGAGCCCTGCTGGACTGATCCATTAATTGCTTATCTCAAAGGCAAAACTCTCCCTCATGATCCAAAGGAAGCTCGAATGTTGAAGAACCAAGCCTCTCGGTATGTTCTTTACGAAGATAAACTATATAAGAGATCATATTCTTTGCTGCTTTTAAGATATCTTCGATTTTTTGAGGTCGATTTTACATTATGAAAAGTACATGAAGAAATCTATGGAAACCATTTGGGCATCAGATCCCTATGTCACAAGCTGCTTCGGCAAGGTTATTATTGGCCGACTATGCACCATGATTGCATCGAATATGTTAGAAAGTACAACCGCTATTAAAGGCATACCAATATATAAAGACAGTTGACCTCCGAGCTTACCCCACTAAGCGCTCCTTGGCCATTTGCACAATGAAGAATGGATATACTTTGCCCCTTTCCAATGGCACCCGGACAATGGAAGTTTCTCTTAGTTGCGATTGACTACTTCACCAAATAGGTTGAGGCCAAACCCCTGACAAAGATTACTAAAGCAAAGTGCAAGACTACGTCTGAAAGTCAATTGTTTATAGATTTGGCTTGCCCCAAACTTTTATTACAGACAATGGATAATAATTTGCTGGAAGAAAGTTCACCGAGTTCTATGAAGATTTGAACATCTTCCATAACTTCACATCAGTAGCTCATCCGCAAGCGAATGGTGAAGCAAAAGTGACTAACAGAATCTTATTGTAAGACATCAAGGCAAGGCTTGAAAGAGCAAGGGGGACTTGGGTGGACGAGCTTTACCATATCCTATGGGCATACCGAACTACCAAGAAGTTGTCGATTGGAGAAATGCCATTTGCTCTGGCCTTCGAAATGAAAGCAGTCATCTCGATAGAGCTCAAGTTGCCATTGGCATGAGTTGTAGCTTTCAACGAGCGATGCAATTCGCTGGACCTTAGAGCAAACCTCGATCTACGGAAGAAAAAATGAGAAGAAGCCCAAGTTTGGATGGCTGCTTATCGACAAAAAGTCGCCTATTGTTATAACTCCAGAGTCAAAGACAAAATATTCAAAGTGGGGGATATGGTACTTCGACGAGCAGTCATTTCATTACGTCAAAACTAAGAGAAGCTCACCCCAAACTAGGAAGGTCCCTACAAAATCAAAGAGATCCTTCGATCTGAAACTTATTACTTGAAGAAGCTCGGAGGCACCGATCTCCCATGCCCAAGGAGCTCAGAGAACTTACGCATGTACTATCAATAATCTTATTTCAATAAAATCTTCTTATTTTAATATCTTCAATCTTGGTGCAAAACTATAATGATAGAAAATAGCCTCCTGAACTTTATCATTAGATGAAGTTAGCCCTGTTAGGAATGGGTGGAGAACCTCATCCTGATATTGAGCTAAAGCGAAGACCTCTGTTACTTAAGCCAGGATGCAGGGAGAGGCCCTTTCAATGGCCATTTTGTACCTCTTTATTCCTATTAGGAATAGGAGGGGAACCTCGTCCTAATATTAAGCTAAAGTGAAGACCTCGATTACTAAAGCTAAGATGCTGGGAGAGGCCCTTTCAATAGCCCTTTTGTGCCTCTATAGTCCTATTAGGAATAGGAGGGGAATCTCATCCTAACATTAAGCTAAAACGAAGACCTCGATTACTTAAGTCAGGATGCAGAGAGAGGTCCTTTCAACAGTCCTTTTGTGCCTTATAGTCCCATTTGGAATAGGAGGGGAACCTCATCTTAATATTAAGCCAAAACAAAGACCTCAGTTATATAAGCCAGGATGCAGGGAGAGGTCCTTTCAATAATCCTTTTGTGCCCCTATAGTCCTATTAGGAACAGAAAGAGAATCTCCTCCTAACATTGATCTAAAGCAAATACATCGGTTACTTAAGCCAGAATGCGGGGAGAGGCCCTTTCAACGATCCTTTTGTGCCCCTATAGTCCTGTTAGAAATAGAAGGGGAACCTTGTTCTAACATAGAGCTAAAACGAAGACCTTGGTTACTTAAGTCAGGATGCAGGGAGAAATCCTTTCAACGGCCCTTTTGTGCCCCTATAGCTCTATTAAGAATAGGAGAAGAATCTCATCCTAACATTGAGCTAAAGTGAAGACCTCGGTTACAAAAATTAGGATGTGGGGAGAGACCCTTTCATGGACCCTTTTGCACCCCTACAGCCTTGCTAGGAACAGGAGAAGAACCTCATCCTAGCAAGAGGAAGGAATGCCCTGACGACCTCATCCTAACATGGATAAAAATTTTTGGTTGCTTAAAATGGAGGAAAAATACTATTCGACACTCATCCTACTAAAAAAAAAGATAAAGATAATAAAAGAGTCGACAAATATCTAATCCATGCAAGAGAACAATAGAAGAACGTGCCATTTCATTAAAATTAAGGATAGTTACAAAATGAGGGTCTATAAGACCAAGAATAAAATAGAAGGATGGGCAAAATCCTAAGAAGGATCGGGTTTCTCAAACTTCGGACTGCTAGCCATTACTAAGGATTCCTTTAGAATGATGATATCTTCTTCAAGATCTTTTCTCCTCATTAAGTTATCGCAAAACATCTAGTTAGCCTGTCGGTAGTTCTCCTCTGACTCTCGTAGCCTCTTCCTTAGAACCATCGATTCAACTTCTACATCCTTAATGGCTTGCTGCTCGCAAGCCAGTTGAATCTTTAGCCACTAAACCTCGACCTTCTCCTACCCGATGGATTCAGAGAGTTCGTCCATGATCCTCCTCAAGGTTGCAACCTACTCTAACTCCCTGCTCGATCCAAAATAATAGCTATCAGCGAGCTGCTTTTGGAGTCGGACCACCTCACTCTCAGTGGCATGAAGCTTCTGCTCAGGTTTGGATATTCTTTTACTCCAACCTAACCAATAAGTATTGTAAGTGAGCTCAGCATCATGCAACTGCTTCTGGAGTGTGGAGAATTTCTTTGACCAATCTCATGAAAGAACCAGATCTAGGGTGTCACAGGTAGATCTTGAAACTTTTTCAAGATCTTATAGCGGAAGACTTAAATAAATATAAAATTTATTTAAATAACTATGTAAACACCTAGATCTCATATCTATTATATGATTAAGATATGATATTAAATTAAAAAATTAAAATCAAATAAGAAAGTAAAAGGTTGATCAAATCAATCTAGATCTATACTACATCAAATATAGGTATGAAGTTTATAGATCAGATCTATTACCTGAGCAAGTTTAGATATTCTAACTTACTGATCTAGGCTTGAGGATGAAGTCATGAGCCGCACATGAGTTTGGCCTCTAGGAGTCATCCACACGAGCCTACGATCTCTGATCTGAAGTTCGATGCAGGAAATTAGCACAGCATGCTAGTACTGTGCTAATCCTTCTTCGACGGTCGATCCGATGCTCCCTTCTTCAAAATTTGGACTCTCCAAAATATGAGAAAGAAGATGAGAGTTTGCTAATATAAGCCTCTCTCAAAAAAACTCAAAAGAAAGGAGGAGAGATTTAAAATAAAACTACCTTAGAAGAAGACCCTCTTCTTCTTCTCTTTTCTCTCACCTAGATACCTAGTTTGATGCCTATGGAACCCCCACCCCCAAGGACCTTCTTCCTCTGATTTTTGCACACCCCAAACCTCTCCCAAAGCTGTATATTTCATACAAAAATCAAAATAAAATTCATCCAATAAATAGGAAAAAGAAGAGTCCAAGTTAAGTCAAATTCCTAGACTAGGAATATCCAATCATAGGAAGTTGTTGGGGCGCCCAAATCTTGGGTGCCTCCTCCATAATTTTTGGCATAGATCAGTAAGGGAGGTTGCATAAAAAAGAAGATTATTTTCATAGAATAAAATAAGAATTAATTAAAATAAGGGGTGGCACTCAAGGGAAGATGTTTTGGTCAACAAGGATTCTATCTCATAGAATCCTAAGCAAAACCAATTCCTTCTTTGACTTGGTCTTCCACCTAACTTCCAAATATGACTTGGAGGAAGAGAGGAGGTGTGAAAATTAAGAAGAAAGGGATTTTTCATGAAAAATACCTAAAAAGTAGGTATGGGGGCATTGGGACCAAAGTGGCGCAAGGAGATAGGGAGTCCTAGTCACACTAGGACTCCTATTTTGACTTGGTCAAACAAGATCTTTTAACCAAATAAAATCAAGATTAAACCAACCAAATGAAATAAGATCCTAACCCATTTAAGAACAAATTAAATCAAATTAAATTATATTTAATTTTAATTTATTTTTTAATTAAATTAAAAAATTAGATTAATCCAAGTCCTAGTTAGACTAGAACTAGTTCTTCCTTGCACTTGGCTTATCCAATAAACCAATTGGGCTTGATCCAATCAAGTCCAAACTAAATTTAATTAAATTATATTTAATTAAACTTAATCTTAGCCTATTGTCTTAATTAAATTAAGCTAATTATCTATCTAATTGCTAATTGATCATCCTACAGCACTTGCACTAGGTTAAATACCAATCGTATTGATTGTTTAATCCTAGAACGATTCTTAATCGTTGATCAACCATCCAATCAGATCATAAGCTCTAATATATGTGACTTCATAGGTCCTAACCTAAGCTGATAACATAGGAATAAATTTTTATATCAATCGAAGTAACCATCTAGCAATGATACCTGACGATCGGATAGGTCGAAGGTGTAGAACACCATCCTTAGAACCCATGCGTATATAGTTTCCATATAATTCATCTCCTTGACCACAACGCTCATAGGATACATCAGAGTTCAACTGTCAGGTTGTCCACATTATATTTCAAAATACCAAATCCATCTGATGGATTACCTTGGCCAAGGCTTTGCTAGATTGAAATACAGTGAAGCATTGTCCTTCAACTCTTAAAGTGGTCAATCCCATCTTGATCACACTCCAACTTTGCAAGTACTTGACTATACATAGAAGCCTTCCATTGTTAAATTAGAAATTTAGTTAGTCTGATACCAAAGCACAGTGAGTTGCTTATAAGTCACTAAGGTGATCTCAGGTTTAAGGGATACTTATATCTATATCCCATTAGAGACATTCTCAATAGAAGAATGCTCTCGAGTTGGTCATGTTCAATGATGATGTACCCATACATCTCTTCCATATGTCATATCAATGTCTCCACACTTCTTGGTTAAGAGGACAACTAACCTATATGGCATACAATGACCTATACTCGATAGCTGCTGTCGTCTTTATTAACAGTCTATCATTTGGTCGTGAATAAATTTAAGGACTAATCGATAAATTCTCTCTTTATCAAAGCTAAATAGTCCTAAGGATTTCATCACAACAATGGAGTTCATTAGAAGATGTAAACTTGTGATGAAAAAAGATGCTAAAATATTTTTCATTAATTAATAAATCAATTATAATATCTAAACCATCAACAGGCTGACGATTGACTTTGGGACACAATTTTCAACAACTTTTACTTGACCTAAAGCCACTCGGCACAGTATCTAATATCCATCTTCGACTTATGGTTGTCGAACTCCTTAATTGCTAGAGCTTTAGTGAAGGGGTCGGCTAGGTTCTTCTTTCCATCGATCTTCTGAAAGTCGATGTCATCATGATCCATGATCTCATGGACCAAATGAAAGCGGCATAGAATGTGCTTTATTCGCTGGTATGCCTTCGATTCCTTTGCTTGAGCTATGGCGCCAGTGCTGTCGCAGTAGAGCAAGACTAGACCATCAATGAAGGGTGCTACTCCGAGCTCGATGATCAACTTTCTCAGCCACACAGCTTCTTTTGCTATATCTGATACTGCCTTATACTTTGCTTCACAAATAGAGTCAGCCACTGTATGCTGCTTGAAACTTTTCTAGTAGAAGGCTCCATCATTTAGAGTAAAGATATATCCCGATACATTTTTACTATCATCATGATTAGATTCAAAGCTGAAGTCTGTAAATCCTATAAGCTTCAAATCTGACTCACCATAAACCAACCATTAGTTCTTAATATTTCTCAAATAGTTAAGGATAGTTTTAACCTCCTTCCAGTGATTTTCTTAAGGGATAAACTGGTATCTACTCACTACTACTAGTGAGTATGCCATGTTTGGTCTCATAATGTCATTACATACATAATAGATCCCACTACCAAAGCATATGGAATTCTACTCATACGCTCTCTCTCTCTTCAGGAGTTGTTGGACAATCCTTCTTAGAGAAAGAAATTTTTTGGCTTATCGAAAGATAACACTTTTTGGAATTCTCCATGCCGAACCTCTTCAGCACAGTTTTTATGTACGTGGGTTGGGATATACCAAGCATCCTTTTAGATCTATCCCTATAGATCTTCATCCCTAGGATGTAGGATGCTTCACCCAAATTCTTCATGACAAACTGTGATGGCAACTGATAAGTGATAAAAATATACTAATAAAAGTATTAAATTAAAAAATAAATTAATCTATTTTTTAAAAAATTGATACTTTTATTAATCTTATGTAGGAAAGAAGGCCACCAATATGAAGATCTTATTTTTCTAATTCAGCTGAAATAAATTTCAGGCAAAACGAACTTTAAACAAGCCCGAAATTAAATTTAAAAAAAAAAGAGAGCCGGTTCGGTTCAAATCGGTTCAAAAAAATCGGCTTAGCAAACCACCCAATCCAACCACACCCAGCAGACTGACCCGCTGATGCAACACTTACGCCAAGCTGACGTCAGCATTTTTTGCGATGCACGGTGGACCGTTTGGAGGGCATTTTAGGGATTTCACATGGAGAAGCGCGCTCCAATTGGTTGAAGAATGTGGTGGTCCATGCAACACTGAGCTCATGCATGGTCTATAGAGGGCAATTTGGAAATTTTGTCTGATCCGACGGGCGCCTTTCATTGAGACTTGATCGAACGACCGAAATGCATGTGCTAACGAACGGCATCCGCAGCTCTCGATCAAGATCCAACGATTGGGATTCATCTCGACTTTAAACTAAAGATTAGAAGCTTTCCTATGCATGATCTGATGGCCCAAATTTGATCTTCAAGGCTGATCCGATGGTCTAAATGAATTTTGACTTGATTTGGGATTTTAAGATGATTTTTGGACCATTTGATCAACATCCAATGGTTAGAATTGATCTAGGATTCTTTTTGAGTTGTTTTGAAAGTTTTAAACCTAATTTTCAAGAAGATTTTGGTGGAAAATCCACCTCTCAGCCTATAAAAAGTCTGCTGCTGCCGAAGAAAAAAAAAGGAGGGGAGACAATAAAAAAAGAGAAAAAGAAGAGAAAAAGAGGAGAGAGGTAGAAAGAGGAGAGAGATTTTTGAGAGAAAAGAAAGGATTTTTAATTTTTTTTCTTCTTCCGACAATCAGAACATTGATCAAGGAGCTTCTTTTCTTCTTCACCAAGTTCTCCACACCAAGAGCAATGGACAATCAATTTCAGCAATCAAATAGTCTAATTTTTTTATGCTTTTTATTTCATTTACTGATTTTGAACTTGTTATCATGAACTAAATTTTTTTTTACTAAGGCTAAGATGTAGCCACTCTTTTGATGCAATATTCAGTATGATTTATCTTTAATTTTAAATTTTAATCATGAGGAGTATATAAATCTGATGTTAATGCTTTTAGATTACTGGCCATCTTCTAATTAACCTAATGAACATAGATGTTATAGATCAAGTACATCTATATTATTGCTTCTTGATTATATATGTTGTATTATGAATCGAATTAGAATTCATATGCATGTGAAAATTTTAGTGCGCTTTGGATGCAGCGTATTTTAATTAGAGGATTTCACAAAACTTAATGCATTAATATTTATTTAAATTATACTTGGATCAAAGAATAATTAATAAATATTGATAATTTTGCTATGCCTGGACCAAAGGGTAGTGAATAAACTAGGAAACTCTATCATCACATGAAATAAAATTAATCTAGTAACCTAAATATTGTATTGACTGAGTTGGTGAACTAATTGTCTTAGTAATACATTGTTCTTAAGTTTAAAACCCTAATAATTACACTCTCTCTATTTTCTTAAAAATTTTAATTATTTCTTTATTTTATTCTTTAATTTCTTATTCTCATAAATTGGTCTTCTAAATAAAGTATAGGAAAGAGCTTTTTAATACTTATTTTCTAATCCTCTAGGGATGATACTTTACTCATTTACTTTATTACTTGATCGACTGGTGCACTTGCCATAGCTATAGATTAGCATGCATCAAGTTTTTGGTACCGTTGCCGGGGATTGCGTCTAAAATAATATTAAAATTTTGATCCTAGCTTTATTTTATAATTTTATTTTAAATTTTTATTATTATTTTATTTTTTTTAAAAAAATTTGTTTAGTGCATGATACGTACTGGACATGGTAACTTACTACTTTTAGATCCAAAAATTGAAAGGACCATTTGAAGACTACAACAAGAAAGAAACATGGCAGCTGAAGATCCTAATGACATCAATTTAGGATTGGATATGGCGACCGAAGGACTGCATGAAGCTATTCAACCAGTACATCATCCATTAAATGATTATATCACACCATCTATCGTCGATGCAGCTTCGAGCATCAGGAGATCGCCTGTACGAGCAAACAATTTTGAAATAAAATTGGCGATGATCCAGATGATTCAATCAACTATCCAATTCAGTGGACACGTGCATGATGATCTGAATGCCCATATTTCTAACTTTCTTGAACTTTGTGATACTTTTAAAATTAATGGGGTGTCGGATGATGCTATTAGATTAAGGTTATTTTCTCTCTTTACGGGACAAAGCTAAGAGTTGGCTTCATTCTTTTCCTACCAGTTCTATCATAACTTGTGATGTTCTAGTCCAAAAATTCTTAACCAAGTACTTTCCACCTTTCAAGACTACCAAGATGCACAACGATATCACTTCTTTTATGCAGATGGACATGGAGACACTATATGAGGCTTGAGAGTATTTTGAGGAATTGCTGAAGAGATGTCCACATCATCAACTACCCGTATGGCTTCAGGTACAAACTTTCTTTAATGGTTTATCTCCTACTAATTATTCTATGATTGATGCAGCAGCAGAAGGAATAATTAACCAAAAAATAGAGGAAGAAGCCTTCAATCTGATCGATGAGATGGCATCAAATAGCTATCAGTGGAGAATAGAACGCATGATGCCAAAAAGACTAGCAGTTGTAAAGGGAGTAGATTGCGTGCCAACCTTTACTAGCTGAAATTGCAGCCCTTAGAGCTGAAGTCAACAACTTGAAGGGAACAGCTATGCATATTCAGAGCATCACCTGTGACCTATGTGGAGGACGACACAATACGAGCAATTGCTAGACAGATAATCCTTTTGCTAAAATAACTGATACAGCTAATTATGTTGATAATTTTTTTAGGCTGTAACAAAATAATTCCTACTCCAACACATACAATCAAGGGTGGAGGCAGCATCCAAATTTCTCATGGAGTAATCAAAATGTAGCACAACAGCCACCCCCAGGATTCCAAGTACCTGAAAAGAAGTCCAACATGGAAGAGCTGATGGTCAAATTTATGCAAAACCAAGAAGCAACTATAAATAATTTAGAAGCCAAACTTAGATAGGATCAAGCGGCAACAATTCGAAACTTGGAGATGCAAATAGGTCAAATGGCTAAGATAATCTCCGAGAGACCTCAGGGATCCTTGCCCAGCAACACGGAGACCAATCCAAGGGAGCAAGTCAATGCTATCACCCTAAGAAGTGGTACAAAGCTGGAGGAGCCACATCAGAAGAAAGAGACTGAAGAGCCAACTACAAATAAGGAACCATCAACTAAAATTCGTCAGTCACCAAAACAACCAGCAGATGGATGGTCTCCAGGTATACAATTTGCTGATCCAAATGTGAAGCCCTACGTGCTGCCACTACCATTCCAGAGAGACAAATACAGCATCCAGATAAGAAATTTTCTAACTTTTTCAAAATATTAAAGAATTTACATATTAATATTCCTTTTGTAGATGCTATCACTCAAATGCCTAGGTATGCCAAGTTTCTCAAAGAAATCCTAACAAATAAGAAAAAGCTGAAGGAGCATGAGAGAATAAATTTGAATGAAGAATGCTCAGCAATACTTCAAAATAAATTACCACAGAAGCTAAAAGATCCAGGGAGTTTTACTATCCCTTGCATTATTGGTGATTGTAGTTTTGATAAAGTTTTATGTGATTTAGGAGCAAGTATTAATCTCATGCCTTTTTCTATTTTCAAAAAGCTGGGTCTAGGAGAACCGAAGCCTACCACTATTACTCTTCAATTAGCCGACAGATCCATCAAATATCCAAGAGGTATAGTGGAGGATGTCTTGGTAAAGGTAAACAAGTTTATTTTTTCTGTTGATTTTATTGTTCTTGATATGAAAGAAGATTATGATGTACCCCTTATTTTAGGAAGACCCTTTTTAGCTACTGGAGGAGCTTTAATAGATGTTCAATAAGAAAAATTAATCCTTAGAGTCCAAGATGAACAAGTTACTTTTAATATTTTCAAAGATACTAAACATCCTGATGATAATCAAACTTGTTTTCGTAATAGATGATTATTGACAAATTAGTGCATGAGTATTTTCTAGAAAACAGGTTTGAGGATCCTATTGAAGCTTGCATTGTCCAATCATAAGAGGGTTTAGCTAAAGATGAAAGGCAAACAGAATGCATAAAATTGTTAAAGGCCAGACCATATATTCCACACATACACAGACCATGATTTGAAGAATTAGAAAGATCATCCACTCCTTTTCCAAAGACATCAATTGAAGAGCCACCTACTCTTAAACTTAAACCTCTCCCTTGGTTCATCACACTTACTTGTTATTATTTCTTCTTTGACAGATTTAATGGAAGAGAAGTTGTTAAAAGTACTAAAGAAATACGAAAAGGCATTTGGATGGATCATAGCAGACATCAAAGGAATTAGTCCCTCAATTTGTATGCACAAAATTCTCATGGAGGACAATTATGAGCCTACAGTCCAACCCCAAAGAAGACTCAACCCCAAGATGCAAGAAGTGGTCAAAAAGGAGGTAATCAAGCTACTAGATGCAGGTATTATTTATCCTATCTCTGATAATTCATGGGTGAGTCCTGTTCAAGTGGTTCCTAGGAAAGGTGGGATTACTATAGTTCAAAATGATAATAATGAATTAATTCCTACTAGAACTGTTACTGGATGAAGAGTGTGTATGGATTATAGAAAATTAAATGATGCAACTAGAAAAGATCATTATCCTCTTCCATTCATTGATCAGATGTTAGAAAGATTAGCTGGACATGATTTTTACTACTTTCTAGATGGATATTCTGGTTATAATCAAATTGCCATAGCACCTAAGGATCAAGAGAAAACTACTTTTACATGTCCTTATGGTACATTTGCTTTTAGAAGAATGTCGTTTGGTTTATGTAATGCACCAGCTACTTTTCAATGATGCATGATGGCTATTTTTTATGATATGATTGAAAATTCTCTTGAAATATTTATGGATGATTTTTCTATCTTTGGATCCACATTTGATAAATGCTTGCATAACTTATCTCTTATTTTACAAAGATGTGAGGATACTAATCTTGTCTTAAATTGAAAAAAGTGTCATCTGATGGTACAAGAAGGCATAGTGTTAGGCCACAAGATTTCATATAAAGGTATTGAAGTGGATAGAGCTAAGCTTGAGGTGATCGAAAAGTTACCCATACCGACCTCAGTTAAGGCTATTAGGAGCTTTTTGGGGCATGCTGGATTTTACCGCTGATTTATAAAAGACTTCTCTCTAATTTCTAAACCTTTATCTAAATTATTATGTAAAGACATTTCTTTTCATTTTTCTGATGAGTGTTTGCAAGCATTCAACACCCTCAAGGAGAAGCTGGTCACGGCACCTATTATGGTAGCACTAGATTGGTCCCTACCTTTTGAGTTGATGTGTGATGCTAGTGACACAGCCATAAGAGCAGTACTTGGTCAAAGAAAGGATAAGATTTTTCAAACAATATACTATGCTAGCCGCACTTTGACTGAAGCTCAACAAAAAATTTGCAACAACTGGAAAGGAGCTTCTGGCAGTAGTATTTGCATTAGATAAATTTCATTCTTATCTTATTTTATCTAAATTTATTATATGCACCGACCATGTAGCTCTAAAGTATCTCCTTACCAAGAAAGATGCAAAACTCAGATTGATTAGATGGATTCTTTTGCTACAAGAGTATGATTTGGAGATCAAGGACAAGAAGGGCATAGAGAATTCAGTTGCTGACCATCTTTCCAGATTGGAAAACATCACAGAGAAGAAATTAGATATTTGCCCTATCAAGGAGGAATTTCTAGATGAATGCCTCTATGCTATATTAGGTAGAATGTTTCCATGGTATGCTGATATTATTAACTACTTGGTTGCTAAGATTTTTTCACTTGGTCTTTCTTTTCAACAAAAGAAGAGGTTCTTATCTATTGTTAAATATTATTTCTGAGATGAACCCTTCTTATATAAGTGTTGTTCAGACCAGGTCATTAGAAGATGTATTCTAGAGGAAGAAATGGAAAAAATTCTGCATCATTGTCATGATCGGGAGGCAGGAGGATATTTTTCCCAACTAGAATAGCTTATAAGGTTCTTCAATCAAGTTTTTATTGGCTTTCTCTATTTAAAGATGCTCATACTTATGTCTCTTTATGTGACCACTGTCAAAGAATTGAAAATCTCTCTAGAAGACATAAAATGCCTTTAAACAATATTTTTTTGTGTGAAATTTTTGATGTTTGGGGTATTGATTTCATGGGACCTTTTTCTAGTTCTTTTTTAAATCAATATATACTTGTGGCTGTAGATTATGTTTTAAAATGGGTAGAAGCAGCACCCTTTCCAACTAATGATGCTACGGTAGTTGTCAAATTTTTGAAAAAATATATTTTTACATGTTTTGGCACTCCTAGAGCAATCATTAGTGATGGAGGTAAACACTTTTGTAATAAACAATTTGAAAATCTGTTAAACTAATATGGTGTCACTCATAAAATAGCTACCCCATATCATCCACAAACTAGTGGTCAAGTAGAGGTGTCTAATAGGAAATTAAAAATAATTTTAGAAAAAACTATAAGTGCATCTAGAAAAGACTAGTCATTGAAATTAGATGATGCATTGTGGGCATATAGAATTGCATATAAAACATGTATTGGTATGTCCCCATATAGGCTACTCTTTGGAAAAGCATGCCACCTCTCTGTTGAGCTAGAACATAAAGCATATTAGGCTATGAAAATTCTCAACTTTGATATACAAGATGCAGAAAAGAATAGGTTAATGCAAATAAATGAGATGGACGAATTTTGCCACCATGCTTATGAGAATGCCAGGATTTACAAAGAACGTACTAAGAAATGGCATGATAACCATATTGTAAAAAGAGAATTCCATGATGGATAGCAAGTTCTCTTGTATAGTTCACGACTACATTTGTTTTTAGGAAAGCTAAAATCAAGATGGACAGGTCCCTATACAATTACTAAGGTATTTCCATATGGAGCAGTAGAGATCTTTGATGAATCAAAAGGTACCTTCAAGGTAAACGGTCACAGGCTGAAAAATTACATTAATGAAAGTTTTGAAAAGGAGAAGGAAGCATTTCAATTACAAGATCCACTTTAGAATTCAAAGAAAGTCAAGCTGAAGACTATAAATCAGAACTACTAGATAGGTTGTTTCTTTTCTTTTTAGTTTTGATCATTTTTCTTTTCTTTTATTTTTTAGTAATTTGTTGTTGCTCTTTTACTGCTTTGGTGTGTATTTTCAATTTTGCAGAAAAAATCAATGAGAGCTCAAGCAAAATTTCAAAGCTCCAAAGAACCAGACTGAACCAAATCAGGTGTATTCCTTCCTATCCTTTATTGCACCCTTTATTTTTCTTTCTCCTTTAAGACAATGTAGAATAAGTTAAAAAAAAAAAAAATCATGTGTCAAGAAGAAAATCTTGAGCAAGATAGACTGGACAAGTGATAAAAGATAGAATTATTTGCTAATGAATGTAACGAGTTAAAGAAGTAGATTAGTTGGTCAACTTTTAGCAGCCTACTTAGGTCATTAAAAGACTATTAGCACTTCTAATTGCACATGCACACTAACAAGGCAAAGTAGGTATTGATTATAAGGCCAACTGAGGATTCAATTATCACTAAAAATTGGTAATTAATATACATTCTAATCAAAGAAACTTGAATTTAAGGAAAGAGCTACCTGCCTAAAAATAAAGTGCAAAAGATAGAGTATATGTGGATTGCCCAAAGCCTAGTAACTGGGTCTCTGCACCTAGGTCAAGTGTGAAAATTCACGTAAAATGGTGAAGGAAAGGCCAGGATGCTCAGCACAGTAAAAAAAAAAAAAAGGTGTGAAAGCTACCTTAATTCATGAGTATAAAATTGAGAATGTATAGAAAATTGATCCAAAATAGGTGATAAGAGAGGATACTTTTGTTCTTTTAATTTAATACTAAAATGCTAAAGTTAGTCATTACGAACACAAGTGCTATAGATCTTTGATGTACTCTAAGAAAGTTTTTAATTGTATTGACTGAAAAATTTACTTCTGAAGCTTAATGCTTAATTAGCAGTATTTTCTAAACTTTTTAACCTTTAGTCCTAGATTTTATCTTTTTGATGGATAATCTTATTGAACCATGGTATTAAATAAAACATTGCTAAGGGACTAGCAATGACTAAGTTGGGGGGTGTGATAAGTGGTAAAATTATACTAAAAAAAGTATTAAATTATAAAATAAATTAATCTAATTTTTTTAGAAATTGATATTTTTATTAATCTTATATAGAAAAGAAGGCCACCAATATGAAGATCTTATTTTTTTGGTTCAGATGAAATAAATTTTAGGCAAAATGGACTTTAAACAAGCCCAAAATTGAATTTCAAAAAAAGAAAAAAGAGCCGGTCTGGTTCAAATCGGTTCAAAAAAATTGGCTCAGTAGACCGCCCGATCTGACCGCACCCAGCAGACCGACCCACTGATGCAATGCTGACGCCAAGCTGACGTCAGCATTTTTCGCGGTGTATGGTGGACAGTTTGGAGGGCATTTTAGGGATTTCACATGGAGAAGCGTGCTCCGATTGGCTAAAGAATGCAGCGATCCATGCAAAATTGAGCTCGCGCATGATCTACAGAGGGCAATTTGAAAATTTTATCTGATCCAATGAGCACCTTTCACTGGGACTTGATTGGACGGCCGAAATGCATGCACTGACGAATGGCATCCACAGCTCCCGATCGAGATCCAATGGTTGAGATTCATCCCGACTTTAAACTAAAGATCAGAAGCTTTCCTGTATGCGATCTGACGGCCAAGATTTGATCTTCAAGGCTGATCCGATGGTCCAAATGAATTCCAACTTGATTTGGGATTTTAAGATGATTTTTGAATGATTTTTGGACCGTTTGATCAACATCCAATGGTTAGAATTGATCCAAGTTCTTTTTGAGTTGTTTTGAGAGTTTTAAACCTAATTTTCAAGAGGATTTTGATGGAAAATCCACCTCTCAGCCTATAAAAAGTCTGTTGTTGCCGAAGAAAAAAAAGGAGGGGAGACAGTAAAAAAAAGAGAAAAAGAAGAGAAAGAGAGGAGAGAGGTAGAAAGAGAAGAAAGATTTTTGAGAGAAGAGAAAGGGTTTTTAATTTTTTTTCCTTCTTTCGATAATCAGAACATTGATCAAGGAGCTTCTTTTCTTCTTTACCAAGTTCTCCACATCAAGAGCAATGGACAATCAATTTCAGCAATCAAACAGTCTAATTTCTTTATGCTTTTTATTTTATTTACTATTTTTGAACTTGTTATCATGAACTAAATTTTTTTTACTAAGGCTAAGGTGTAGCCACTCTTTTGATGCAATATTCAGTGTGATTTATTTTTAATTTTAAATTTTATTCATGAGGAGTATATAAATCTGATCTTAATGCTTTTAGATTACTGGCCATCTTCTAATTGACCTGATGAACATAGATGTTACGGACCAAGTACATCTATGTTATTGCTTCTTGATTATATACCTTGTATTATGAATCAAATTAGAATTCATATGCATGCAGAAATTTTAGTATGCTTTGGACGCAGCATATTTTAATTAGAGGATTTCACAAAACTTAATGCATTAATATTTATTTAAATTACACCTGGATCAAAAGGGTAATTAATAAATATTGATAGTTTTGCTATGCCTGGACCAAAGGGTAGTTAATAAACTAGGAAACTCCACCATCACATGAAATAAAATTAATCTAGTAACCTGAATATTGTATTGACTGAGTTGGTGAATCGATTGCCTTAGTAATATATTGCTCTTAAGTTTAAAACCCTAATAATTACACTCTCTCTATTTCCTTAAAATTTTTAATTATTTTTTATTTTGTTCTTTAATTTCTTATTCTCATAAATCAGTCTTCTAAATAAAGCATAGGAAAGAGCTTTTCAGTACTTATTTTCCAATCCTCTAGGGACGATATTCTACACATTTACTTTATTACTTAATCGACTGGTGCACTTGCCATAGCTACAGATTAGCATGCATCAATAATCAAACTTTTATTTCTTGTAGTGTGTGGATATCATTCTCGATTAATAGAATATCATCCACATATAAAATAAGGAATACCACTGCTAGACCATTTGCCCATTTGTAAATGCAAGGTTCTTCTCCATTCTTAATGAAGCCATACGTTTTGATTACTTTATCAAAATGTATGTTTCAACTCTAAGATGCTTGCTTCAATTCATAAATGGATCTCTAAAGCTTGCACACCATGGGCTCATCTATGCATGTGAATCCTTCGAATTGTATCATATACACCTCTTCGGTCAGCTCTCCATTAAGGAAAGTTGTCTTCACATCCATCTACCAGATCTCATAATCCAGATGGACAGCAATGACAAGCATGATCCGAATGAACTTGAGCATTACCATAGGAGAGAACGTCTCATCATAGTCAATACCATAATGTTGATGATATCCCTTGGCAACTAGATGGACTTTATAGGTCTCCATCTTTTCATCTGTGCCCCTCTTCCTTTTGAAGATCCATTTATATCTAATGGATTTAACCTTTTCAGGTTGGTCAACTAATGTCCATGCATCATTGATCTTTATGAAATCCATTTTGGATCTTATGGCTTCTAACCATTTCTCAGAGTCGGGTCTCTACATCACATCCATATAAGTGATCGGATCCTCATCGTTCTCATCGAGTTTGATGGGATCACCATCCTAGACCAAAAATCCATAGTATCTATCCAGATGGCGGGGTACTCTATCGGATTGCCTTTATGGTGTGGGTTCACTAGGCTTCGAATCTGATCTGATCAAATTTGAATTAGGTTCAACATTCTGTGTCGGACTTTCTACCTATTGAACTTCATCAAGTTCAACCTTAGAGGCAACAATTCCTTAATCAAGGAACTCCTTCTCCAAAAGATTATCCTAAGGCTGACGAACACCTTTTGTTCATCAGCATAGTAGAAATAGTATCCTTTGATCTCTTTTAGGTACCCTATGAATGTACACTTATCAAACCTAGGTTTAGGTTTGTCTGTAACTAACCGTTTGACATAAGCTGGGCACCCCCAAACTCTAAGGTATGAAAGTGCTGGCTTACGTGCTATCTATATCTCATATGGGGTTTTAACTACAGACTTACTTGGAACCCTATTTAATAGATAACAAGCTGATTCAAGTGCATAACCCTA
Organism: Cocos nucifera; assembly: GCA_006176705.1. NCBI lineage: Eukaryota > Viridiplantae > Streptophyta > Magnoliopsida > Arecales > Arecaceae > Cocos > Cocos nucifera. The sequence goes on from QRFJ01000694.1 coordinate 305,730, forward strand.
GAAGGATATCGGCAAACTGGCAAATCCTATCAAATCCTATCATAGATCGGATTATGTCTAATAGAGTCTGATTCTTCCTTTCAGACATACCATTATGCTGTGGTGTTCCAAGAGGAGTCCATTGGGAGAGAATTTCATTCTCTCCTAGATATGTAAGAAACTCACCAAAAAGATATTCTCCTCCTCGGTCAGATCGATAAGTTTTAATACTCTTTTTAGTTTATTTTTCTACTTCACTTCAAAATCGTTTGAACATTTCAAAAGAATCTGACTTATGTTTCATCAAATAGACATATCCATATCTAGATAGATCATCTGTGAACGTGATGAAGTAGACATATCCACCTCTAGCACTTATGCTCATTGGTCCACATACATCAGTACGTACTAGGCCTAAGAGCTCATTGGCTCTCTCACCTTTTTCAGTAAAAGATTACTTGGTCATTTTACCAAGAAGACAGGACTTATAGGTTGGAAGTGATTCATAATCATTAACATTGAGGATTTCCTCCTAAGTCAACTTGTTTATCTTGTTCTTGTTTATATGACCTAGCCTATAGTGCCATAAGTAGATATCTGATAAACTATCTAATCTAGGATGTTTGCTAGTAGAATAGACTACATTAACATATTGTGATAACATATATACACCATTGTTCAATTATCCACAGAAAACAGTAACACCATTCATAATGATATTACAAACTTATTTCTTTTTTCAAATTTTATAACTGTTCATGACCAAAAGACCTACAGAAATGATATTTAAAAAGAAACTAGGAAAGAAATGATAATCACTAAGAACAACGGTATGAGATTCAAATACAAGTTTCAAAATTCTTAAAGCTAGAACTGGAACTGGTCTTCCATCTCCAACGTTTAGGAATCTCTCATCTTGCTCAAATCTTCTACTGACCTGCAACCCCTGCAATGAATTTCAAATATGGTAAGGGCTATCAGTATCCAACACCCAGTCAGCAATATCATAAATAGAGAAATTGCAAGAAGTTATCATATAAATACCTTGCCAAGCAATAGCTTGAATTTTTCTCTGCTTGTTTGGGTCTAGGAAGGCAATGTACTGAGGATAGTTTTTCTTCCAATGCCTCCGCTTGTTATAAAAAAAGCATTCGACTTAACTCTTATCAGGCTTGGTCTTTAGGGTCTGAGCTTGCACAGGTGTCCTGGCATGAACATGCATCTTCTTGGCTTTCTTCTTCTTGTTCTTCTTCCCTTTCCTAAAGGATCAAGAACGAGAAGACGAACCTTCCACTAAGTTAACCGACTCCTTATGGAGTTGGTGATCCTTCTCAAAGTTCTGAAGTAGCCCCAGTAACCCATGGTAGTCTACTTCAGGCTTTGACATTCTATAATGTGTAAGGAATGGGAGATAAGACTTGGGCAGTGAGTTCAGTATTGCATTTTTTTCAAGTTGTTTGTGCAAGAAAAAGTCGAGCTTGCTCAAGCGCTCTATCAGCTCGATCATATATAATACATGATCAGTGACAGAGGCACCATCCCACATTCTAGTATTGAAGATAGCATAACTAGGCTTGCGCCTCTCAACGTCATCGAGTGTGCCAAAAGAATCCTCCAACACTTGGAGTATTTTGTTTGACTAAGTTGTCTCAAACTTGCGATTAAACTCATTGCTCATCGCAGCCAGCATAATGCAGTGCACCATGGTTCGATCACTGAGCCACTTCTGATAAGTATCTGTGACTGTTCCACATGCATTGGCAGTTGGCTCCTCAAGTATAGGATCCATCAACACATATAGGATCCGTTCATACTCCAGGATAATTTTCAACTTTTGGTACCAACTACCGAAGTTGGGTCCCACCAACTTATCATTG